>WURV02206977.1:0-11287 GCA_011762755.2 Epimenia babai
TCCAATATATACAGTTCCATTATATTGTGATCTTCACCATTGATTCTAAACTTATGGCCATCAGTGTATAAGCATGGATCTTAGTGTAGAGCGGGTCTGCCCAACTAGATCCGCGGGCTGGATTGGAACCGAGAAATATCTCCGAGGGCCTGATCGATGTTAACTATAACGGACCTAATCAATGGAGTGTGCTACACAGAACAACATCCCATCAAAGCTATAAGTATTCTTATGGGCATTTCTCTCCATTTATTCAGAGAGCCATGATGGCTATTCTACTTAACATAGACTTCATAAAACACAACCTGAACAACTCGTTTCTTATTATTACACTCCACTCGTAATAACGCTCATCCTTGAATCCAAACTACGCAGTTTGAATGTGCATTAACATAGAGGTGTGTTATATAACTGCTATACTCGAAATGCCAATGTTAACTTGAGACAAGACACGATACAACCGCGCGTCTGCGACATTAAGTACGCAGCGTTCGCTGATCTCATCACCTCAGTGTCTGATTAACACCTCTACGAGAGAGATTGTATAATGCGATAGGTAAAGCTTTGCAAAATACATGCATTTGGCACATCAGCCCTGGCATACTACCAACCATTAACACCTGTCGCTTGTAAGACTCCCGTGTGACTTTTCACCTATTGATTGCACGCATGCGAGATTAACACAAACATTCACCGCAACGTCAACTATGTTGTGATTTTTTGATTGATCGAAGAGCCTGCAGGCCAAATGAGCCGGACCATGGACCTTGTTGTATAGATGATTGTGGCCATCAAGATTGTATATAGTCTATTAGTAATATCTTTGTAGAAAACTACATTAAATAATAATAATAATGATTCAAAAAAGTGCTGCCATTTCAGTTTGTGGACTGTATGAAAACATTATGGCTGAAAGACAACTCTTAGAGAAATTCTAACAGCCATTTTCATACCCCTATAATCCATCATCGATGTAGCTCTCATATGGAGATGATCATGCTTCTTGAAATCAACTATCTGCTATTTTTTCCCTTTCTTAATTTGGCAGATGACAAATTTTCAGATGAATGTTGCAAATTAGCAATTTTAATGAGATGTGCAAAAAAAGACAAAGTGATTAAATTGTTTGGGAGAGAACCAATTGCATTAAATTTAATACTAACACGAAAATATGCTGAAATGAACTATGGGTCAGGAAAAGGCTTCTATCTTTTATAAAATTGCCAAAAATTTATGCTTGTCGGTATTCAACACCTTAAAATTATATATTAAATACCCATAGTAATGCATTTACTATAAAACAATAACAATGTATCCACAACATAATTTGAGCGATATCTGAAAACTCTTTTAGACACCTTAGGAACTGTACAAGCACAGGTTATTTCGCGTTGCATGGAAATGACATACATTGCTAATCGAATTGTCAGGAAGTTACTTTGTTTTCACAATGAAATTATTGAAACATTCAGCCGAGCTACCCTCTTTAACATCATATCGGCTACCCTCATTAACATGACGTATATATACTAGTCTAATTCAAAGTAAATATGATTCAGATATGTTTCCAAAGAGCTTCCAGAACTGACAAGGGTGTGTCTGCAGTAGGCCAAGTCGTGTCTTTTAAAATGCCAATACATCATGATAATCTTATCGCAAGAATCAATGAGAATTTACCTGAGCAGATACGTGCAGTAGGTGAGTTTATTTAATATTAATCATAATAATAATTCGTCATTTCTGTATCGCCATAATTCACAACCGACATAGCGCTTGGCTTTGAATTGAAGTACAGACTGAAAAATTAGAAGTAGCAGTAGATAAAGTTGCCTGCTACTACTAGCCTGCTACTAAGAGTGTGCTTGTGTTAAAAAACATGCACAGTAGCAACCAATAATAAGCGATAAAAAAGAGAGTTTCCAGCTGTGTTTAAAAGGTTGTATGGCTCAATAGGACAAGAGATAAACATACCCAAGGAGACGCTTCTGTTGCTTCCAGTTATTGTCCAGTTACACAATAATATATAAAACTTTTAAATGCTCTTCCAGTTAATATACGACAATCCAAAAGTATAAATCAATTTTTAGGTCAACTAAAACCACTCTTGTGTACCAAAGTTTACAACTAGTAAATTTTCAAGAATTTTCATCATCATCATCACCTATTTACTCGGATTTATACCAAGCATCTTTAATCGTAGTTTTCTGTTCTTAATCTACATATAACACTGGCTTTTATGTATACAATAATAAGATATTACATATAGAAATTGCTGAAATATCACAGAAATATGTGTCTTACCAGGTTATTAGTGCAGCCTTCTTAGCTATTAGATTAGGGAGCTCATTAGTGTTTTAGTGATAATTATATATGTGTGTTTTTTTTCTGTCGTTGCTCATGCCATATGAATGTATTTAAATAGTGTATTTATTGATGTAAAGTGTTTTAGACAGCAATGGTAGTAGAGCACTTAAGTCAAATTCATTTAATTTCATTGCATGTCTATATGTTAATGGTGGTTTTTACCTTTTTTGCGACTACTGAGTACATTTTCTCGCGCTTTATCAGTCAGGTTTTAATTGAAATGAAACCGATATTATGTTAAAACATGCACGTAGGTTATAAGAGAACGACCAAGGGATTTAACTCCAAGAACTATTGTGATGCCCGAACTTACATCTACTTACTTCCCACATATGCATTATCTCCCTTTACAGAGGTGAATTTACAGTACTCTTTAACTTCTATTTTACAAAAGTACCAATGGTGCAATACATTAAGTACATAACACTCCTCTTTCTACTGGAATATTTTCAATTCAAAACAATTTGATCGTAATGGAAACTGACAAAAATCTTTTTTGTATTCGGTGCATTGTTAGTTCTTACTAATACTTTGGCTCTCATAATTTGAAGATCGCAATGGATTCCCACTGTATGGCATATTTAATAGGGCATAATCATAATTATGATATCTTAACATGTATTAAATGTAATTACCATTTTTCGGAAGCATTTACAGTGCATATGACATGGACCTGTATATACAGGCCCGCCTGCATATTGTTGCATTTGACACATGTGTATCGATCGACTCTTTTGATTTGAATTTCTGAGATACTTTTCACAGAAAAATGAAAACAAATTCCATTAAAGTACTGGTTCGTGATCGGTCTTACAGTAAGGCCACCCGCATATTGATGCCTTTGATACACAAACGTCAACTTTTGTGAGATTTCCAAGATAAATTTTAACAGAAACTATTAAAGAAAACAAATTTCATTAAACCACGCATTTGGAATCAATTTTATAGTCACTATTCCCTAGTGTACTGAGTCGCGACCCTTTGTACCGTGTACTTGTTGGCGATATAAATGGAAGCTAAAATAAAAAATTACACTGAAATGAACATACACGTCTGCACCTCTTTAGCAATTTATTCGCGCATGAGCATTGGCGTGTTTGATAGTAAGTTTACTACCATAACATGGCTGCCGATAGCAGTTAATGCTTTCTGCGTTTCAACTTTAGCGCTGAGGCCTCTTTGGCCTTATGTCTTGCTATTGTTTTTAAACTGTACACATCTCCTGTAAATGTTTGATTATCTCACTATGATGCAGCAAATAGACAACAAATTGTATATAAGACATGTAAAATCTCAAAAATTGATGTTTAGAGTAAATGTACTAGTATTTATAACAATACCGTTACAACTACAAGAAATTGTAGTATATCATTGGCATTATTCTCATATATCAATATTTCAAAGACTGCGGGTGGCCAGGTATATATATATATATATATATATATATATTCATTGATTTTTTAATCATTTATTACCCAGTTCGATTTGAACTGTATTTCTAGTTAATCATAGTAACCGTAAACCATTGTAAAGTGTCTTTGATAGCCACGTGTTAAAAGGGCATTATAAATCAATAAACTTTCATTTCATATATAAATATATACATTTATGCTATACATATCTATGTATCTATCTATATTTATGTATCTCTATATCTATCTATCCTGATTGTAATGTTTCAGACAGTAACAGAGGATTACAGAATAACTGGTAAGGTCTTGGTCCATAGTAAAAATACTATATAAAAGTGTGTTCCATCTTTTCATTAACACATAATTATGAATCAAATCTGTCGACATGATCGTACTGACCAACTTATTTGTGAATTGACCTAATCGTTCGCGGATGCTGTATCAAATGGTATGGTATGATTCAAATCAATGACACGGCGATCATAGCCCAATTCATGACTGATCGCATGGTTAGATATGCCAGGTTCCATCATTGCTATAATAGTCTATCTTTGACCTATTGATATTTTTCTATGAGCCATAAACGTTAATACACACTTTAGAATGAAAATGGTGTGAGAATAACGAACTGAGTTGACTTTTTTATGCATGAAGGCAAAACTAACTTGGGCTAATGGAAACTTGGACTTTGACAACATTTATCATGTCCAGTCAGTGTACTATTCGGAGCTTACATGTGTTTTGCAGATGCCATTTTAAAGGAAACTAACGAAATACTCACCATGTTTATGGGAACTCACAACTTTCACAATTTTACCTCTCATGTGTGAGTACAGAGTCATGTTTCACTTTTTTCATCGTACCATCTAATGTATGTTAGCCCTTACATAGCTTGCCTCAGAGAGAGGACAATTAATGACTACATCATCGCATTTTTAGGTTATAGCACTTAGTTTCATTGAATAATTACTCATTTTCAGGGTTGGTTCCATATAATTGTTAAGGTTATCATACACAGACTAAGGGGAAGTAGTTTCTGGCAATTTTTTTTATATTTTTGCTTGTGAAATCTTCTCAAAAAAGCTTATATTCATCTGACCAAGGGGAGGTAATTCGTGTCGATGTTTGTAATTTCACGTTAAAAATTTTTTCTAGTTTTTTTTCAAGTTTTCACTTATAGTGTAGCATCTCAATTGCTTCTTTTATTCAACATTTTATTTTTTTGTCTTTTGTTTTTCTTGTTTATTTTAAAATTTTATTTTTTTCAATAATCATGCGAGTGTCTTGAAGCCTCTTTGGCCTCTTGTTTTTCCTTGTGGTAATTAATTGGGTTCAAGGGACATTTTTGTAATTGACAAAGTAATTGACTAACCCATTGGCTTTAGGTCACCAGGTATTGATGTAACAAGTATTTCAAACGTTATGTTCTATAATTCAATTTCTTAAGATTTCATGTTTATTTAATTTTTTATGACTTTTTGTATGTATTACTTACGTAATTATTTAAAAAAGTAACACTTTTTCAACTAACTCAGATCATGATCAACACGAGCTATCATACAGAGACTATATCTCGATATATGTATAATAAATAGTAATGTAGACTTGTACATTTCTTGCATGAATACATAGTAGCATTGCTGCTAATTACTCCTGTCATATCTTCGTCATGTTACAGGAAATCAACAGAGAGGACTGCATTGAGATATATGATACATCTAGAGGTTTGTTTAAATATGTAGACATTAGAAGATTTCCCCTTCAATCTATATACCATTTTGGACTGTTTCTAAAAGTTAAGATGTATAATGTGTAAAATGAAAAGTAGTCACGTTATTGTCTGAGATAATGATTTGAACAAGCGTTTCTGTACACAAATACTTCATCAGGTCTCCTTACACCTGCATGTCCATACATTTATTTGCCAACCAATGATCTTTTTAAAAGGTGTGGAGCATTCTCATTTGGGAGGGTTGCGCTTATTCACATTTACTTGAGGTATTTTGTGGTTTGACCGAAATGCTCGTTGGGTTGATAGATTGAGATTCCTTTTTGGGTATACAATCTTAACAAAGGGAGATACTTTCTTTTGATGTGTGTATCTCCTACTTTTCCAAATATGAAAAAAATTTTCGTTGCGGACATTTTTTCATTTGGCAGACCGATGTTTGTATTCTTGCTCAAAAGCCTCTTGCCTCAGGCTTTGTAATTTAGCAGATATTGTCTTTGGCTTGGTCTTATTCACATGTGGTCAGGGTGTAGCGGTGCGGCACATCGCAGTTTTAGGATGTCAGACAATTCACCAAAAATCTTCGCATTTGCTGTGACGTCATGCTCTGCTATATTGATTACACTTTACCGTTTGCTGTCTAGACTTACTTTTGCTTTCTGAGAAGTACACATCACTGAACTCGTATCGGTATATCTCTTTTATAGTCCTGTACAGCCTGGCTGCCATCACTGCAACCTACAATTCTAGTCTGGGTATTGTAATCTATAATGGGATAATGTTTTTCCATTTGGCATGAGACTATGATATCAACTTAGCAATATCAATATAGAAACCAGAAAAATTCATTTTTCATAAAAGCACTATTTGAAGCAAATTGATGCAATGTTAAATTATAATGGAATGTAATATTATGAGAAGATTCACACATTATCTATTTTATACTAGTATTTATCTTATTGTTAAAGGTATATTTTGGCAATTATCGATATTGTATAGTGACATAGGTCTTCTCTTGCCTTTGTTTCCATATTTTGTACTTGGTGTATATTAATCGCCTATATTAACTCCTAATTTTGTTTTTCCATATATTATTTGTCAGAAATAAATATTCTTTTATTCATTTTAAATGCACTGACATCTGTATATCTTGCAGCTTGGCAAGCCATTTCTTCGAGACAATATTGAATGGGCTGTGATCACCATTAAGGGCCAGAGCTTCATGTTGCACCATATTCGTAAAATGATAGGTGCGTCCACAGTTTGTACTGCTATTTATACTAGACACTTTATGTAATCAATTAGATCTAGACACTTGTGCATGCATTTTTATATGTATTTACATATTTTGCTCTAGCATAAACATGGTCATTACATGGTCTCTTTTGTTTCATGCAAGAACCTCATAAATGTACAATATAATAGGAGAGTACTTGTTGCTCCATTGCTCAATATGTTAGGCACTGGACTCGTAACACCGATCTGAGCATGATTTCCAGGTCTTACTGTGGCTGTCGTCCGTGGTTTTGCGCAAAGAGACATATTTGACAAAGTGTTTGGCCCAGAAAAGGTTCATTGATATATATTACGCTCATTATCGTTTTGGGTGGTATGTTAGATAATGTCTTTAAAAAACTGCTTTTACGATGTTTTCTTGATTTCATGGGACACATATAGTGCCAAAATAGGTAGACTAAAGAAAGTGATCCCGAGAGATGAGCAAGCAGTAGTTAAACTCTCTATGGAAGACCGATGTTGAACACTCACGGAGATCTTTCAGTGTCTGAGGCGACACCACTCGAAAGATATAAGTAGTAATGGCAGGTATTGTGGGAAGAGTAGCGAAAAAAACAATCATTTCTGTGAAAAATCTGATATCAAGGCTAAAGTTAGCACTTGCTAATGTTGGGTGGACTTTTCATGACTGGAAGCGAATTCTTTGGTTCGATGCAACTGCCTTGCAAGTGATTGGAGAATGTATGTGGGGCCGCTGTTCCCAAAGTGCTTGAGGGGCACTGTGAAGGACGGTGGGGATTCTATTATGGTGTGGGCCTACTGCTCTGCCTGGTGTGACTGGTTCCCTACACCGTGTCCAAGCCATTATGAACCAGAATGTGTATGTGGACCTTATGGAAAACATACTTCATCCTGATGACAATATCAGCCTCAGGTGGATATTTCAACAGGACAACAGATCCCAAAACACACAGCAGGCGAGTTGAGGCACCAAATCTAGAATCTATGGGCATATGTTGATAAGCAAATTGAAGAAGAGACGCATTAAAACCTTGACTAACTTGTAAAATGCTTGAAAGAAGCATGGATGGCCATCCCTCTCGAGAAATGTGCCAATCTTGTGGTGTCGCTGCCACGTCGATGTTTGGCCGTAATTAAGTAGAAGGAATATCCTATGAAATGTTGACTGTAAAATTGTTGAATTTATAGAGGGTTATATTTTGGAATATATTTGTGATACATCCGTTACCATTATATTCTGTTCTATTGATTAAATATAGTATCCGTAAGATGAAAAGTGATATATTTCTACTGATTCCAAACTTATGGCGATTAGCGTATGTCCACAGCTACCAAAATATTCTTAAAATCTTGATTTTGTAGATGGATGTACCGAAGGTTCCTGGCTTAGGACTTGTTTTGGATCAGGTAATGTTGACATCAGTACATAGAATGTCTGCAATACACATAAATGTAGTATACTGATCGTAAGATATTGGAAAAATTTTGCCTATCTCATTCTTCAATATTTCTACACAGTTTGAATTAATTCAATATAATTGAAAACTTTTATTAGAAAACTGGTGTCACAATAATGATGTACACAAAAGTCACACAAATTTCTACTAGGATTGAAAATTGTATAAGCTAATTTCTAAAGATAGGAAATTTTGAGAAACTGGATTCAAAGTTTCAAGTCGGTTCGAACCAAACACGCTTAACCCTGAAATGGCAATATAGTTTAAATTTCTTATCAATATCGATTGTAAATAGTTCAATTTCATCACTCAGGAAAATCAAATTGAAACACCGCATGACATAACACCACTTGAGGGATTAAACAATGAACAATGATGCAACAGTAATGCTGGATGGATTAGGGTAGAGAATCAATTTCCATAGTCCTGATTGTTTTCACACCTTCACCCAAGTGACGTTCTTAAGAAATTGACTGATTATATTTGCTGACTACCAATTACAGACGATCGCGTCATAACTCAAACAGAAGGCAGAATGTTGGTCTTGTATATTCATAGGAAGGAATTGCTGCTAATCTTCTGTCAATAGAGTCTGTCTACCAATTTTTATCATTCAGTACTTGATTTTGTCACTGATCAAGGAGCCCTCGGGCCTCATCAAACATGCTGTGGGGCCACGAGTTGACTAGCGCTGGGAGGTAGTTTGTCTGGATAATAGGCCTTGTAGCTCGTCGAAATATGAACAAAACAAATGAAATTGTGCATATTTCAGCCCGTGAAAATAACTTATCTTATTACATTGCATATGTGCGATAGTGTGGCCCGCAACAATTAACACTTTGCAATGACGGTAGTATGGCCCAGTGGACTGACTATGGATGCAAGAATGTTACAAGAAATAACCACTGTATAAATCCATCCATATCAATCCATATCTATCGTCAAACACATCATTTTATGTCGGATTACTGCAGGGTCAAAAAATTTCTCTTTACGGAAGAATCTAATGTATAATTAAGTTATGTGTCATGAAAACTACTTACTAGAGGGAGGATATATTAATTAACTGCAATTTTTGCAAGGTTGAGCGAAAGATATAAACAGTCACAATTACACAAGCAAGGGAAACAAAAGAGACACGGAACATATAAATTTTACGGTTATATAAATGATCCCTTAAAGGAATGTTTGACAATGGTGAATACACTAGTGACAAAAATAATATAGCGAAAGGAATTAACAGCTATTCCTCAATAACAACTTGTAGTTGTAGTCAAATACCGATGTAATCTCGTTTCTGAATCAGGTATGCAAACTGCACGACGTAGCCTACGTTGACCAACAGTTTTACTACTATATATCACATGACACACATTCTGCAGTTCCAAAGATGAATAAAGTGGTTGGCCCAAGGTCATTCTCATACCTAGGTCCCCACACATGTATGCACTTTCAACCTCCATCAAACATTGTATATAGCGCACATACACAACAAATGTAACTACCTTAATGTAATTCAATTGTTGGTCCACGCTTGTTGTGAAGGGTTGCTTCAACGAATCTGTTGATATTTGAATTCTGTGTCATGCCAGCGATATATACAGATCTGATTGATTACATAAATTAATGGCCTTGTTGAGGTGTCCGAAATGTACATGTGATGTGATTCGTAAATAACAGGAGAGGAGAGAAAAACTCATACTACCTCAGCTGCCACCCCACAGAAACTGCCATCACAATTTGCACACTGTAACATTATCTAAATTAATTTTGTTTCGTGATTAAAGTTTCTTTTATTGTGCAGAATCCTTTATTATACAGCTCCATTATGATGGATACAACAAACGGTACGGCAATGATGGGATTCATGAACCACTTGACTGGACAGAATATAAAGTGAGTTGTATTACTATTACGGCATGTTATTACCTCCCATCATGGTAGACACCATCTTGAACACTTTAAGGTATCGCATTACATTAGACACTACACAAGCTGTTTCAGATTTGCTGAAATTACAGATTCTACCAGCGCAGGCTCTTTATGGGATTTCTCTATTTCACTCAGTGTTTACATCATGGAGTTTATCGTGTGTGGAAATGGAAAATTTGTTACGTTAATTTTATATATATGGGAACTCGTCATGCTTATTGTTGATGCTGTGTCATACTTCAGGATGTTATAGAAGACTTTAAAGATAAGCAGATTTTCAAGAACATTATCAAAACTGAAAAAGAAGAACATCCGTATCCTTAACTATCAATGAGTACGGTGCTTGAGATTTTTTTTGCATACGTCGTATATGTCTTGCAACTACTGAGCTTGCAAATCAGTGGCAGAATCCCAAATTGGTACCTATTTATAACAAGGATATTGTAGGCTGATTGGACAATATGTGCTAGGTTATTTTTTAAAAATGCATTATGAAGAAAGCAACAATGCAAGATTTTGCTTTGCTGTATTTCACAAAATCTAGAAAAATTTATTTCACATTATTCAGCCATACTGCTGTAGGAATATAGAAATTCATTGATCCTAACATTAGCGTTTAGATATCATGTCTATCACATCATCAACACGTTCATTTTTTCCTAATGCTGACAAAACGGTCTTGTAGAAGAGTTCTAACTAGTTCCCAGATATTGTCTGACTTTCATGTTACGTCTGGGCATGAACTCAATACAGTCGTTAACTTAAACTTACGAGCTATCGTTTAGTCAGTTTTTAAGTTGACTCCTTATCTGCTATCTCCTCCCACCAGCTATATGCATATCTTCCACTTTTTCCTTTTTCTACCTATTACCTCATCCATACCCTATATAAATTGAATGCCTTATTAGTGCCCAGTATGATGATGTGGCTATCCAACCTGCACCACCACACGTACGATTACAAGAGCCTCCAAACCTCACGGCAACCACTCGCCATTGCACAGTGGAAAGTTGACAATCCTGACAAGGTAATACAAAAGTAATGATTTATTCATACTCTATGATACTATTTTTGTGCTTAGTGACTTTGCTGAACATAGAGAGACAGACAATTTCACCTTCCTACCTTATCATCCA
>WURV02206988.1:0-11286 GCA_011762755.2 Epimenia babai
CCAGATTCTTCCCGGCGAAGTCCTGCGCTATTCCGGGGGCCAAAAGTGCGGACTTTCGGCAGTGGGGGCACCACTCGTGGCCAAAGTTGAGCCACGCCGCCGACGCGCCGCAGAGCTCCTCCAAGGTGAACTTATTGCCCTCGCAATCCTGCAGGGTGTAGTTGCCGCTAATCAGGTTGCCGGCCTTTGTGCCGAGCATAGCGCCACCTGCGGGCGAGCACTCGGCCTTGGTCCAGCCTACATCCCCTGCCCCCGAGCTACCTGCGGCGCCTGCCTGACCTCCGCCTGCGCCTGCAGTCCCGGCGGCACCGGACTGCCCCGCCGCGCCACCCTGACCGGCGCTACCGGAGGCACCGGATTGTCCGCCATTGCCTGCCCCACCAGCTTGGCCCGCGGCGCCGGAGCCGCCCGATTGCCCGCTGGCGCCACCCTGGCCTGATGATCCGGACGCGCCACCTTGGCCCGCGCCGCCTGATGCGCCGGAGGCACCTGATTGGCCACTAGCGCCTCCGCCGGCTCCAGACTGACCTCCAGACTGACCTCCAGCGCTTTGGCCGGCGGCAGGTGCTCCGCCATCACTTTCGCCGCCACAAGCGGCTACTACTACCAGGGTTGTCGCAAGTAGGAACCACTTCTTCATTGCACTCTCCGAAAGCTAGCGCCCCCAACCGGGGCTGGCCCTGGCGCACGCGCGGCCCAGGGAAGATAGGATGAGGCCCCTACGCCTTCCCGCGGATGTGGTTTCCGAAGTTTTGGCTGGGCGAGCTAAAAAACGGCCACTGATGGCCACGTTGCCGGGTCCAACCAGGATGGCGGTGGACGGCGGGGACGCCCCACCGGATTTATGATCCAATGCGAGCAACCCAAGTACGGAGGTAGCGATCAATCCCACCCCCGCCGTGATCCCCAACCCTACGGCGGCAGTAAGGTATTGACGCTCGCGGTCCCGCCGCTGCGCAAGTTCGCTACAGATCAGCTCGGGGTTGTTGCACTGGGTGTCGGTTTCGTTCTTCAAGTCTGTATGAAGGTGATTAAAAACCACCGCCCCGACCCCCGCCACGACGGTGGAAACGCCAGTGATGACGAAGGGAACCACGAACACATTGGGCTCCTTTGCGCGCGCCCGCTTGGGCGGGAGCTCGTGCTTCTGCAGGGCGAGGGTCAGCCGCTTCTGCTCCCCCTTTCGCAGGTGTCCCGCCTTCTCCAAGGGCTTGAAGCCCGGGGCGCGGGCATGGAGCGAGAAGGCACCAACCTCCACGAGGATGGGCTTCTTCAAGCCCTTGCCCTGGATTTCCCGATTGTTAACCGTGACTTTCAGCCCCTTCGGCGGGGGGGTTGAAAACTCAAGCCGAAGCCGCGGCACGTCGCCCTTGAGCCTCGCCAGGGCTGCACCCGAACGCTTGAGGATTTTCCGCTCCGCCGCAGCGTCCATCTTGTTGGAAAGCTCGATGGCCCGCAGATAACTCGTCCGGGCAGCATAGGGGTGGCCGAGCCGCTCTTCGCATTCGGCTACGTGAAAGTAGACCCCGGCACTTTCTTTCGCGAGGAGCAGGCGGCGCAAATGCTTGAGGGCAACGCCGAACTCACCCTTTCGCTTGGCAACCATCGCATCGGTAAAGAGCTGGCGCGCAGCAGCAAGCTCGGGATCTGGATCCGCGGCGAAAGCCTGGTACGTGAGGGTGCTCGCCAAACAGAACGCCAGACAAGCGAGGAGGATCGGCGGGCGCCGCGCCATCAAAAACGGCCCATAATCATGAAACCGTGAGGTGAAACGTTCACGCTGGTGACGCCGACCTTGTTGCCTTCGCGGGTTTTTGGCTTGCTGCTTCCGAACGCGAAGAGGCTGAAGGTGACAAGGCCCGCCGCGGTCAACACACCCGACGCGAGCGACAGGTTGGAATAGAGGCTGATGCGCTCCTCTCGCGCGTTGCGATCACAGGGCTCAATGTAGACGATGTTCTTCTGGGCATCCAAGACGATTTCGTTCGTCGTCGGGTCCCTTTGGGGCACCCTCTGGCACGTTTGGTCCGTCTCTTCTCGCAAGTCGTTTCGAAGCAGCAAGAAAGTGACAGCCGATACCGCAGCGCCAATGGTGACGCCTCCGGAGATATAGAGCGGCGCCTTGGAGGGGGGGGCAGGTGGCTGGGTTTGGGGAGGAGGAGGTGGCGGCGGCCCCTCGTCCTTTGGCTTCAACGCGACCTTTACGCTGCGTGAATCGTGGGCAACGACCCGGTCTTCCACCTCGAAGGCCTCGTGCCGGGGAGCCGTGGCCTCCACCTTGAAGCGACCCAGCCGAACGCGCACCGGAAGTGACCACTTGGCCCGGGGCAACTCCTCGCCATTCACCCAGATCCGCAAGCCTTCAGGAGGCGGTTCGGGCACTTGGAGATTGAGAATCGGCACCTTCGTAAGCAGGCGCTTCAGCGCCTCCTGGCTTTTCTCGTGAACCAGCTTCGCCTCGGGCGGCGCCAATTTCACTGCCCGCAGGAAGTGGCGCCGGGCCTCGAAGAGCTGACCGAGGCGCTCTTCACAGACCGCCATATGGTAAACAACGCCGTAGCTCTCTTTGATCACCAGGATGCGTTTCAATGTCACCAGGGCCTGCCCGTATTGGCCGGCTTTCTTCTGGCGCATGGCCGTGGCGAATAGCTCGCGGGCGGCGGCCAATTCCGTATCGCTGGCGGCGCAAACGGGTGCCGCTTCGCACACGCTCAACGCGACGAGCGCGGCCGTCGCAGCTGCGATGAAGCGGGTTTTACTTCTGGACAGAATTGGCATGGGGGGTTCTAAGCCTAAGACGCTCTACCGACCTACCATAGATGAAGAAAGCGTTGAATGCCCGCCTTCCCGGCGCAGGTGATTCTGATCTTAGGTGCCCTTGGGTGCGTCGGGGGGGATCTGAAGGGGCCGCAGGTGCTTCCTCGCCGCCTCGGGGCATCCGTCCCAGCCGGGTGGAATGTCTTTTCCCGCCCGCCGGAGAATCACAAAGTCCACGCGCCGATTGTGGCGTTTCGCTTCCTTCGAGTGGCCTTCCATATGGGGGCAGAAAAAGCCGTAGCCCGCACTCCCCAGCCGATTACGCGCGACACCATCTTGCACCAGTTGCTCAATCACCGCCCGGGACCGCTTGCGGGAGAGAACCAAGTTTCTCTCCGCCGAGCCATCGCTATCGGTGTGCCCTGCCACCTCAACGAAGTCTATTTCCGGATGGGCAAGGATCACCTGCGAGATCTTCTCAATAAGCTTGTCGGATACGTGGTCGATGGTAGCGGAGCCTTTGCCGAACTTTATTTTCTCCGCGTGCACGATTTCGTGCTCGCCCAGGTACACGCTAGGCGTCTTATTGGGGCACCCGTCAGCGTCTTGGTAACCATTCTTCGTCTCCGCCTGCTTCGGGCATTTGTCCATTGGCGGGACGAGCCCGTCGCCGTCCTCGTCGGTCATCGGGGGCTGGTCCGCGGCAGCGGCGTTCGGTTCTGGTTCAAGCGGGGGCTGCTCGGCGGATAGATTGTTTCCTCCGGTGCGAACGGAAGCTGTGCAGCCAACCAAAAGCATTAGCGCGCTGGCTAGGCTCTTCGCTTGCAAGCCACGGGTGACCGCCCGTTGGGGGGCGCCTTCGGAAAGAGAACTTATCACTCGCGAATTAGAGCCAGGCAGGACACCCACGTCAATGGTGTCGCGAAATCTGTCCGAGTCCTGGCGTGTTCCGCTCGGGGTAAAATACGGCGTCGTTCACGAAGGGTTCTGCTGGCGCCAAGCGTCGGTAAAGCGGCGATGGCAGCCTTGGAGCGTCCCACCCACGCGGCCACCCTTGAGAGCGCCCAGCCCAGTGGATACCCCGGCGCCGCAGCCCTCACAATGACCGGGCTTGTGCGGCAGCAGTTTGCCCACCCCGAGCCCGCCGGCCAGCAGTCCCGCAAAGAAGCCGAGCAATCCCAGCCCATAGCCGGTGTTGTTGCGGCCGAAGAGCGCGATGGGCGGCACCATCAACCCAAATCCCAACGCAAACATGGCCACCACCACCGCGATTTGCCCCTTGATGTAGGTGGAACGACAGGGGCCACACCATCCAACCTGGACCCACATGAATCGGCGCATGTCCACGTAAAGCTTGTGGGGGTGGTCCTTTGCCTTCTCGGCGCCGCAGCACACGCATACGGGAGGGCTCGTCAGGCCTTGGACGGCAAAGACTTCCAAGCTGGCACCCGATTTCGCACTGTTGACGGTGGGCTTTTGGCACGCGGGGCAGACCGGGACATCGTTGATGGGAGCGACGCAGTGGGGGCAAGAACTCATGGGGACGGAAGGTTATCAGCCGCGGCGGGAGAGCATGTCTAAAGTTCTGCGCAATCGGGTGGGGCTTGTGCTTTGGGGCAGAAGATACGCGGCGATCTAGCAACCATTCTCGGGCCATTGGCCTGCCATTGCTCCACAAAGCGCCTGTGGCACGCCTCGATGGTCCCCCGGGGGGGCATTCTGCGCCGGGCTCCTCCCGCAAGAGACTCCGCAGCCGCACACCCGCGAGCGTGACCGGGAAGCTTCGGCCTGAGCGCGCTAGCGATTGCAAGCCAGGCAAACGCTCCAGCCATTCCACCCCCCGTCATGAGCACCTTAGGATTTATGTGGCCGAGCTCACCGTCGCCGAAATCCTGGAGCCATGGCCATATACCCCACCCAAAAGCATCAACGAGATGAGCCACGCCCCCCGCGCCCGTTCCGTTCGCCTGGATTGGGCGTCGCACGCGCTGCACCACGGTATTGTCACCTTCACGCTCCCTCTGCGCGGGGCGAACATCTTTTGGACCGCCCGCTCTCGGGCCACCTCTCCGCAGCAAACACACACGCCTGGCAGCTGGAGCGGCGCGGCATTCTCCAGCGCAGTGATCGAGGGCGCCTACTGACGGGTGTAGACGGTGTTTCGACCACCGGAGGCACAAGTGTCGTCGCCCCCGATGGAAGCGGCGCAATGCGGACATGCAGGCATCGGTAACCCCTCGTGATTGTCGGCCCCCCTTGGCCTGACGATCTTCGGCGCACTATAGCAGGGACATGGCAATGACCACGAGCCTCCCACCCGGCTGCACACCCGCCTTCGCCCTTGACGCCGTTTTGGATGCGGCGGGCGCTCACTTGCTCGGGTACCTGGGCAAAGTTGGGGTGAGGACGAAATCCAGCGACATCGACCTGGTCACGGAGGCAGACCAGTCAACAGAGGAACTTATCGTCCGGATGTTGCGCTCCACGTTCCCCGACCACGGAATTTTGGCGGAGGAATCGGGTGCCAGTTACCCCGCCGGCAAATGGGACCACCGTTGGGTGATCGATCCCCTGGACGGGACAACGAACTTTGCTCACGGGGTGCCCCAATTTGGCGTGAGCATCGCCTTCGAAAGTGGAGGCAAGATACTTTCCGGGGGCGTGTTCAACCCGGTTTCCGGCGAAAAGTTCTTGGCTCAAAGGAGAGAGGGCGCATTCCTCGCTGGATCGCGGCTGCGGGTCTCAAGTGCGTCAACACTAGCCGGGGCGCTGCTGGTGAGCGGCTTCCCCTATGATCGCCGGGCGCGGATCGACCACTATCTAAACCTGTGGAAGGAGTTTCTCCTCGAGGCCCACGGCGTGATGCGTTTGGGAAGCGCTGCCCTCGACCTGTGCTTCGTTGCGGCGGGGCGGTTGGATGGCTTCTGGGAGGAGAAGCTCAGCGCCTGGGACACGGCGGCGGGTTTGCTCATCGTGGAGGAGGCCGGCGGGACGGTCACGGACTACCATGGCGCCCCCTATCGACTGGGAGGGCCCTCCATCCTCGCGACCAACGGAAACCTACATCCGCGATGCATCGAGGTCTTGGGGCGTTCCCGCGTCGGCTAGCTGGAGAGCTACTACCGCGGGCAGTCGTTTCCCACTTGCAGGATCGGCTGCCACTCGCGCTTGCGGGTCTTCGAGGTACCGAGAAAAAAGGCGCGCGCCCGGAGCCGACGGACCGCTGCGCTCCTGGTCAGAAGACGCGGCAGGGTTTGCGCAATCGGCTGCCACCTCCTGACTGTCCGTCCCGGCAAGCTCAACTCAAACGCTTAGCTATGCCGCTCGCGCCGAGCGTACAAACAGAGAAAGCCGCTCCCGAAGAGGAGCGGCTCACTTCCCTTACCGTAGGGCTGCCTCGGAGACAGCGTCTACGCTAAGGCGCCGAGGTTGATCTTGGAGAAGAGCAAGTAGGCGATGGCGAACGCAAAGAGCACGAGGGACTCGATGAGGGCGAGGCCAAGAATCATCGGGGTCTGGATCTTGGGGGCGGCACCGGGGTTGCGGCTGATGCCTTCCAGAGCTGCGGTAGCCGCACGGCTCTGACCGAGAGCGCCACCGAGCACTGCCAAGCCAATGGCGAAGCCGGCTGCAGCGGCGGCCCAAGCCTGCACGTCCATCTTGTTGGTGGGTGCGGCAGCCTGTGCGAAGGCGGTGGCGGGGATCACGGTGATGGCGGTCGCAGCCAGGGCTGCCAGCTTGGTCTTCTTGGACATTAGTCAAGGCTCCTATTTGAACCCATACTGCGGGGTTCTTCGTGGATGTTCACGAGGCGGTCAGTTTTTTCAAACAGCGCGCGCCTCTTAGTCATCTTCTGGCGTCGATGCCAGTCAAGTTTTGGGTGAGGGGGTGAGGGTTGGATTGCTTCGGGCTTTATACAGCGAGATAAGCACCTAGAATCCTGGATAAATTTTGAAGGAAGGGGTGGGGCGCGACGGGCCAAAAAAAACTCCGCTGCGCCCCGTTTCTCAGTGGTCGTGCTCCGTCGCCATGCCGATGTACACCGCCGTCAGCAGGCAGAACACCACCGTCTGGACGAGAATCACGATGACGGCCAGCATCATGGTGGGGATGGGCAAGAAGAGCGCGAAGAGGCCTAGGAAGATGCTGGCAATCAAGTGATCGACGGCCATGTTGATCATGAGCCGGACCGCTAGGGTTACGGGACGCACGCAGAGGGAGATGCACTCCACCACGAAGATGAGCAGGTTGACCGGGATGCCCGCAGGGCCGATCCACGGGCCGAACAGATGCTTGAGGTAGCCGACGCCGTTCTCTTTGATGCCGTAGTAGTTGAAGGCGATAAAGACGAGGATTGCGCAGCCAAGCGTAATGTTCAGGCTGGAGGTGGGGGGTACCATGCCGGGAATCAAGGCCAGGCAGTTGGAAAAGAAAATAAATACTGCGCAGCCGCCGATGATGGGGAAGTAGCGCTTCGCTCGCTTGGGCCCCATGACGTCCTTGGCCATGGTGTAGAAGTAACCCAGAAAGAGTTCCAGAAAGGTGCTCAGCGACAACTTCGTCTCGGGCTCGAGGGCCTTCTTGGGCGAAGCGAGCCGGCTACGGGCCACGCCCGCCACCACGAACACCAACATTGCAACCAGGATGGAGGTTGCCGCCGCGTCCACGTGATCGCCCCGCACGGGCTTGCCGCTCATCACCAGGGAACCGATGTTGGCGGCGTTCTCCCGGATCCCCGGGAAGAGCTGCAGGAGGTAAGTAATGAAGCTGGAATGTTCGGGCATGGGGTCCCTAAGGTTTTGGAAGTCGAGTTGCCGGAACCGGGCTCCGTCAACTCAGTGCTGTTCGTTGCGGGTGAAGAAAACAACGAAGCGAGGGTGATGCCTATTGGAAGCGCACCGTAGCCGGCACAAAAACTCAGTAGGCTCGCGAAGTTATGCTTGAGAATCCAGGCGACCAGGCCAAAGAGCGCCAGCGTCTTCAGCAGGCCAACCAACGCCCAACCTTTCGAGCGCTCCTCGATCAGCGCGCCTCCCACTAGCAAAAATCCGTACAGGTTGCCAAGGGCCAAACTGGATCCGACCAAAACTCCGAGCGCCGAACGCCAGCCAAACCAGCCCATTGCGCCGAGGGTCAGAAGGCCACCCGCACCCGCCACGCCCACAAACGCCCGCTTTAGGCTTGGGTCGAGCCCAGCCTGAGTGGCAGCGTTGGTGGTGGATTCGGGTGCAGACATCGGCGACGTTGGGGGTGGAGTTTGGGAGTTCGGCTGACTCAATAAGGTCAGTCTTCGTCAGGGGAAGGGTCAGACACGTCTTTTTCTGCACGTTTTGCCGCGCGCCAGAGGGAGCGGAATGCAGCGACGGTGCCCATCACCCCTCCGAAGAGGGCGAAGTAGGGGGCGGTGTGAAATTTGCCGTCGGCCCAGCGACCCGCCCAGAAGCCAAAGAGAATCGAGAGAACGAACTCGATCCCGACGGTGCTGTACCGCATGTAGGCTTTGGAAGGGGACATCGTTACTGAGCGTTTTGCAGGCGCCTTACACAGGCAGGTAGGTGGGGTCAATTCATTCGGCCCACCACCCCCGATAACTCGTCGGCGGGGAGCAACGATGAATTGGGCTCCTGGGCGGCTCGTGAGCCACTTTAGGTGGAGCGCCGCGGGGTTAGCATTGCCTGAACAGACGTCAAGCGCGTAGTTCCGGGCTCGGCACTTTCCCCAAAAGATGTTCAGCAAAGGTCCGGTAGGGCACGAGGCACTAGGATCCTCTGACGAGCTGACATGATTTCGATTCCCCTCGCGGGCCTAGCGAATCTCGGCCGGGGGCTCCTGACGGCTGCAAACGCCCCGATAGAGTTCTGCGAGTTCCCACCAACGACGGGCCCGCTTCGCGAACTCATCTTTCTCAGACGGCGAAATCCCGCCGGAACGGGCTAGCGCGATGTTGAGGTGCACCATGCCGCAGCATGCCTCTGCATCCTTGAGCTTCTCGCAGCCCCGCTTAAGAAAGTTCATTCCTGTGGCGCCGTCGAAGCTTCCCGGGCCTTTGCCGCTAAGGATGCGCTCTCCAGCCCGGCGACAAGCCCGACCTACCTTCAGCTGGCAAGCTTGTGCATAAAAATGGGTGATTTTCCGTGCCTGCACCACGCCGCTGTAACGGCCTCCGTCCTCGCCGGCTTCAATGCGGCCCGCCAGCCCCTCGCACGCATCGCCGATGTTGGCCTCGCAGCCACGTTTGCACGCGCGAAAGCTGCCTCCCATGCGGCAAGCGTCCCCACATTGGACTTTGTCGCCGTTTTCACAGTTCTGTTCGGCTCGGGCGACGGCTTCGGGCGTAGCGGGATCGGCGCCAGTGCCACAAGCAGTGCCGGAAGCGCTCATGAACGCCGCCGCAGCAACGAGGAGGCAACGGAGCACAGGGCGGGCGGAAGATGCGTTCAACTCGTGGGTCACCGACGGAGCATAACTCATTGGCAGCCGATTGCGGCCCTCAGCTGCTTTCCCGGGGCCCCCAGCGGGGAAGGTTCACCGAAAAGCGCGCCCCTTGGTGGCCGTCGTCGCGGGGGCCGGCAGAAACCTCGCCTCCCGCTTCCTCTACCAGACCCTGGCAGACGGCCAGTCCCAGACCTGTGCCCTGCCCCACCTCCTTCGTTGTGACAAAGGGTTCGAAGAGGGCGTCGGCCACCTCCGGCGAAATCCCGTGGCCATTGTCTTCCACGAAGAACATGACCCCTTCATCGGTTTTGCGAGCGCCGAGGGTGATCTCCCCACCGGGCCCGGTGGCATCGGCTGCGTTGAGGACAAAGTTCAACATCACCTGCACAAGGTGGCCTGGGGCGAGCCGCACGGCAGGCAAACCCGACTCGACTTCAAGGGTGAGGCTGCGGTCCCGCATCGACTTCTGGGGTTGCACGAGCGACGCCACCTCCTCTGCGGCCTGCGCAACGTTGCCGGGCACCCCTTCGCTGGCGGGGGCATCGGGTGGCCCCTCCAGAGCCCTTGCAGGGCGCGCAAACGCCAACAAATCCAGTACGATTTTGTGAATTCGTTCCGTCTCCCGGCGCATGCGCTGGAGAAAGTCCTTCCGCTCATCGGGCTCCAGAGCGACTTCATCGAGAAGCAGGTCTTGCAACCCCATAAGCGCGGCAAGGGGGTTTCCCACTTCGTGGGCCAACCCAGCGGAAAGGCGGCCCACCGAGGCGAGCCTCTCCGAACGAATCAAGCTGGATTGGGCAGATTTGAGCTCGCTCATCACCCGCTCCAGTTCCGATAGCCGCTCCCGAAGGGTCTCCTCGTCCCGCCGGAGTGTGTCCGTCATCTGCGCCAAGCTCTGGCCCAGCTCGTAAAGCTCCGCCGAGCTGGCAGGCTGGGGATGGTACTGGCGGGCGCCTTGGGCCACCTTCGCGGCCGCTCGCGCCAAGCTGTCCACGGGCCGCACGATCAGCCTACCCAGGGAAAAATAGGCGAAAACCACCAGTCCGAGGCCAAAAAGTGAACCGTAGAGCCCCACAAGCTTTACCAGTGAACTTCCCCGCCCTAGCTTCCGGTCCGTACGAAGAAGAACCACAACCGTTCCTTCCCGGCTCGGAACCGATACAGCCAACGCATCGCCGATGGCCGACCGAACGGCCCAAACCTTCTCCCGACGGGGGGTGCGCAGGTTGGAAGGGAGCTCCGGCCCGGCGTACGTGGAGGGAGACACCAATCTGCGTTCACCGGAGCGATGGTACACGCCGAGGGCATACACCCCTGCGTCGCCACCGATCTGGGCGTCCATTAGCACCTTGAGATCGGCTGCGGATCGCCGGCTGCTCGCCTCGGCGACGTGTGCAGCCACGCTCCGACCCATGGCTCTCGCAAACGCCTGGCGCTCACCTCGCAAGGTCGCGGTGGTGAGCCGAGCCACCGCCACATAGAGTGGAACCAGTGCGAGCACGCATAGAACCGCGATGGAAACTACGAGTTGCAAACGAATGCTCGGCCTCATGTGGATAGTCTCTCACCGGCGAGCTGCCATTTGAAGCTGGATGCACTTGGGTTGAACTCTTAGACCGGGCCCAAGCGCTCTTGTGCAGCGTGGTCCCCGCCGACGAGGGGGCAGCCGATTGAGGCTCGGGCTCGGCCATCCCTCAGGCGCATTTTCTCGGCGCCAGCCTGTAAGCACTTCGCCAGGCACGTATGTTTGCGGCGAGAGTGGCAACCAAATGCGCAAAGATGGGGCCCGGAAGATTGCGAGATCGGCTGCCGGAGAGTGACAACAGGTCGGCGCGCCCCTTCACCGACCGTGTCCACGAACCGCGCAAACAATCGCAAACCGCCCCCGCTGTCGTCCGACGCCCCAGCCGATCTCGCAGAGCGCAGCGTCCGGGGTTTTCCCAGTGCTGGGCGTCGGGCGAATGCCCCAAAGTGTATCCGTCCCCGTGCGATCTGCAGCCGATCTCGCAGAGGTTAACCTGAAGTTCCAGCGCCCAAAATCGAGAATCGCCTGCGAAATGCAGGCGATTCTCGATTTTGGGCCAACTAATGTAG
>WURV02206999.1:0-11283 GCA_011762755.2 Epimenia babai
GAATCGGGTCACGAGAGCTAGACTTGCCTGATTTAATATAACACATTACTTCGTCTAAGGTAACATCACGGAAAGATGCAAAGAATCCACAAGTAATGGGATTATCAACCGGTTCACTCTTCAGAGCTATTCCTGTCCGAATAGTGGTAATTTTTTTATCAAAAAAGGAGACAAAGCGCTCGGCCAGCTCAAATGACGACGAGTGAGACGGAGGTATCGATTGTTTCAGTGTCGCTAGTGAGATTTCTGTAGTAAGGTAGTAAATTTAATGATATAGTTTACTTGGAGTGAAATTAAATTTAATTGATTTATAGTGCCCTTTTAACACATGGCTATCAAAAACACTTTACAAATTTACGGTTACTATGATTAACTAGAGACACACGAAATGCTTTGGTTACAGAGGAAACTTGTGCGCTATTAATACTTTGTAAGGGATTTATTGCGAATAATTGTATTTTTTATCAATAAGATATGAGTTATTTCATTAGTTATCATTATTTTGGCTAATATCAACATCGTGTCGCGGTTGGGCAGGTCTGAATACTGGTTCGTATTACGCCATATCGACACTGATGAATCCAATCGTACTCACCCACTTCCCCGATGAGCACAAGAATGCTGGTCGCATTGGACTCACTATGGTAGTGATGGGCATTATTGGCGCCATCGCTGCCGGTGTCTGGCTTGATCGAACAAAGACATTTAAGTATGATCGTCTAATATTCATGTCAACTCATACTAGACAGTAACTGTTATATTGATTAGGGGTACCCATCTCACTTAAAAATTGATTGTACAATATGTATGTCACTTCCTGGTGTTAAATACACTGACCAATAAAGCAATTAACACGTATCGCAACTTTTAAAGAAAAATTTCGCATAAATGGAAGCTTTATTTTAGATAAGTCTTGTTCGTATCCTAAATTATTAATTCCTTGTGTATTCTCTCCCTTGTCTATCACGCGTAATCTACAGATTTATTTCCCCTTACAATGTACACGCCTCTCTGAGGCAACATAGGAATAAGCGTTTTAATCAAGTGAAGTCAATATAAGACACCTACAAGATTTACAATAAAAAGTTTATATTTCACAATATATACAAAACTAGAGATGACCATCGCAACAGGTACCAAATATATTGAGCGGAAAAAAAATCTGCGCAAATTTGAATGAAAATATGGCACTTATAAAATGTATTCCTATTTAATAGAAAATAAATGTAATAGTACTTTTACGTCGCATCATTAAATTTGAATAAGCACTCAATGACTTGCTAGATTGCGACACCGGACTAATTTTTGACAGCTCTCATATAGCAGTCAGTTCTTGTGTTATCAAGTACAACAGATCTCTGCAAATAGATTATTAACAACACCTCAGGAGACATTCATTAGACATTCGCTTGATGCGACTGGTGTGCAGAAGTTCATGAACCGAGTTTGATATAACTTTACCAGCGTATAGTAAATTTTAAATATGGTACTTGATTTCAGTTAAATTCGCCACCTCAACAGACTGTAAAAGTTTATTGAAGGGTTCACCTTGCATGTTGATAAATGATTTTCTCTTCAGAGGCACGACAGTTGGCATCTACTTCATGTCAATGTGTAGCATGGCCGCACTCACCGCAACGTCACATCTTGGCCACATCTGGATTTTGTTTGTTACAGCTGGGAGTCTCGGGTATGTCGGCAGGATTGGCATACGTATTGCTTTTTCTCTGACAGTTATTGTAACAATGTTCTATTGGTTAAATGCATCACTTTATAATCAAGGATATTTTCACATATTGAATAAATTGAAATTTATAGAATTAGGATCAAAATTTCAAGTACAAATTTTTTACACGGTCTTTCATAGGACTTTTCCCAATTTGCTGCTTTATGGGTATTAGGTAATAGCCTTGGTTATAATTACTGAACAAACATTGTTGGTTACATTTCAATGATGATAAATCAAAGTGAAATCAGTTTTTCATGTAATGGAAACTTCCATTAAGGTATGCACAGTAATGATTTAAGAAGGGTGGATTGAGTTTACAAAAATTTTGATGTATTCTAAAAAATGAAGACATAAAAACTTACAGTTGTTGCATGTTAGCGATTCATTCGACAATATAATTTCTAAATTTTTGAATTACAGTTTGTTTATGACGGGTTATCTGCCCGTGGGATTCGAGTTTGCTGCGGAAATAACGTTTCCTGAACCAGAAGGAACATCATCTGGTCTCTTGAATGCCTCGGCCCAAGTGAGTATATCAACTTACTCTATGATGCAGATATTGAAGTTGTATTAAGTCGTGTACGTTATTATTTACAGCGGGGGAATTATTTCTGTAAGTTAGGCTACTGCAGTGTGAGGTGTATTCAAATACAGTATATTTGCACCAGATGTGGTGTATAGTGTACGACTGTACATATTGGATCACGTATACATTGTACGACTGTAAATAGGGATGGCATGTATAATGTACGAGTGTACATAGGGGATGGTGTATAGAGTGTACGACTGTACCATGTGACTGTCGTTGGTTTACATCTGTACCGTGTGTTTGTAATAGGGGTGTGAGTTTCACTTTTGTTTTTGATGTGTAACTCAGATTTTCGGCATCGCGCTCACGATGGGAATGAGAGCCTTTCTGAACGAAGTGAGCCCACTCGCTGCTAATATCACACTTACTCTCACCTTGCTATGCGGCGTCACACTCACTGGTTCGGCTTCACATTCGCTCGTGTTCATATTTATATATTTATGCTAATAATTAATTTCACTTCTCGGTCGATTTACTGCCCCAAAAGACATGACATAATGTATCATGGCAAGATCTTACATTAACATATGCTTCTTCTCTGTTTTAATGAAATTTCAGTTTCACTATCGTCTAAAGTAGCTTTACATAATCAGCCATGAATCGCAGCATATACATTATTGTGAAGGATGGGCCTTGGTTATATTGTACACACGATCATTTGAATGTTACTCAAGTTAACCTACTTCACTCTCTGTTTTAGTAAAACTATGTACATAGCTCTGCGTAAAAATAGATAAGAGGTTGAATTTCATTTACAGCTTTCATTTCTGCCGACTATAGGAGACAAAAGGCGGGGAATATGAGCATTAACATTGAAGAACCAGGAAATGACCTCCTCGCTGATCAGTCGCAAAACGTAAAATTATAAATATTGATGATTTCTTTAACTTATTAGCAAAATTCGACCAGTTCATAACTGACACGTAGTGTAATGTCACAAATCGTGAACTTCTCACATAATTATGAATATTCGCGATATGTTTTTGTAATGCCTTACCAATCTGTACCTAAATCGGTGATAAAACCATGATTACGTTATCTCCACATTGCTCGCATTTATTCCATATAATGACACATGTGTTTCTTGTTACTGATTTTCCCTCATTTACATGCTTAATTAAATACAAGCTTTATTACGCATACGTATTTTATGGTACCGGGTTGGAATTTATAAAATGCATTTTGTAATCACCTCGGGATATTGAGGGGATAACTGTTTTTTTCTGAGGCAATATTTACATATAGTGTTATTTTGATAATTTATAGAATTTTTCATGGTATCGCCCACTGTTTTTGTGTATGCACAAATTTCCGATTTGTTCCATAGACCTCAGTGATGGAAAAGCCAAATACCTCTTTATAATATACAATATTGTATTAAGGAAAGAGATAGTCGTATTATTAGTCTTTAAAATATGAGAAAAAAATAGTAACAGTAACACCTTTTGAGACTAACTATATTCTTCTAAAAAACAAGCTCTAGCATATGTCAAATATGTTTATTTAGGTTTGTGAAATAAAAATGATTTTATGGTTAAAGTGCTATGTGCACTTTTTTCAGTATTTTTTATTCTTATGTTGAATTCTATTATTATTATTATTATTATTATTATTATTAGACCTTTGGTATTTTATGATGCATTGTTATATTGTTATATTGTTATATTGTGCTACAGTATATTATTGTGACGTGATGTTAGCCTTATCGTGTGATTTATGGCTGAGGGATAATATCGCATTGAAGATAAAACTCCGTGTTATTATTATTGTCATCATCATCATCATCATTTTTGTTGCCCACATCTTTTTTTGTTATCATTATTATTAATATCGTCGTCGTCTATACATTGAGAAAGTGACAACATGATTACTGCATATAAAACATATGTGTGTTGTTAACGTAACATACTGAGAAGTGATCAACCCGTAGGCGACATTTTCTCCTTGCTCTGGCAAGGTAATGTGGGCGTGGCTCGTGGAATACCACGTGACAACGAAATTAGGGCGTGGACTGACTCAACAAACTGTCTGATGTGTGAAGCTCACGGAATGTAAAATAACCGTAACATGCTTCGATGATTTTCAAGCGTTTTATTAATTTTTATTCCACTACTAATATTATTCATTCACTGATTAAAACAAAACTATTTTGCGACAGTTATTGCGCTATATTACAACATAATTTCTTTATAACAACGACTAAGTTAACTTCGTAAGTCTCTTTCTTACTGAGTAAGTCGACCAATGAAGCGAAATGTTTTGCATTTTTCTCCATAACCTCAGACAAATAAAAGTACAAGACACACGCGGTCATATTTGAATAAACGCAATTTATGACAAAATCAAAAATGTAGATTTCATTTGCAATTTTCACTGAATTACAAGATATACTATATAATCTCTTCGCTAATCTAGACATAATTAGTAGACTACAACTAAGGTGAAGGTAGTGTGTTCGCCTGTTACCTTCACAGTTTTAGGCCTAAATAAGAGCCAATATGATTCACTATTTTTATAGAGGGCATGACAGATGAAGCACTCAGTTTATGACCACCACTAGGCATTGCTTATTATTATTATAAACTATTGCGCGAATAGTAGATACATTTGCACTTAGCGCAATATAGTGAACTAAAACGATGCATTGGTTAAAGTTCGTTGATTGCATTTTTCGTGATAAATTAGCAGATGACATTTCCACGTGGTAGCCAATTAGTAAACCACCATGATGCGCGCGCATCCAATACCACGTGATATCTCTCGAGCAATGAAAATGCAGCTTTATCTTGCCACAGTAGGGGAAAATGACGCTACGCTCATTATTATGTAGAGCGTGAATAACGCCATAAGTACATACACTATCATCAACATTTGAAATGACGTCTTCAACCCATTCATTAATATTCATGCTCAATTGAAGTTTCTGAGACATTCGTTATTATTTCACTCATTGTCAATAGCAGTTTTCAAGGCAATGATAATTAAGTATCCAAGAGCTTGACAAAATCAGCTTTTCGATTTCATTTATCTTGGTGATTTGAATCCCACACCTATACATAAAGGTATAATGCATCTCACCAAAAATTTACGCAATCCGGCATTGTACGCCATATCTTTTAGAGTTAAGAATAAAACACGTGGAATGATTAAAATATGTAGTGTATTTATCTAATATAGATACAGTAACCTCATAAGTTGCAGAACGTGTTACCATTTTTAGTCACATGATACTGTTTATTGTGTCGTCTATATAGATGTTCCAAAAAAGAAAAATCATTCTATAACATATCACAGTGCCTGCACAACCACACAATGTGGTGTTTTTTAAAAAGATGTCAATTTACATATTATGTTGATCTGATGTAATAAATCCTATATTCTAGTATACAATAAAGTCACGTCTATTGTACATGTCATTAGCATCCTCTATGCTCCCTTAATGTACCGTATTCGCCCGAATACAAGACGATCCCGATAATAAGTCGACCCCCCCCCCACATTGCCAAAATAATAAACAGCCGAGCCTATTGTGTTGTTACCTTTATTTACAAAATGTTTTTCATGTTTTGATTAAGATGGCGCCGAATGCTGGCGCACCGAAATTTCTACCAGCGTTTCACTCAGATTTGATGTTTACATGGTTCCTTTTAGGTGTATTTGTCTCGGCAATTATAATCCAAGTGTTTGCCAAATAGACTGCGGTTTATTAGTTTTGGAGAATTTAAATTTTTTGCCAGCATTACGTGTATTGCTCAGTATTTATAGTATTTGACCTAATTAGCCAGAGACATAAGACCCGGTCATTGTTAGTCAATGTGGAAGGCTCGTTGGGCTGGACAGCGACGTGTTCTTATGCTAGGGTGTTCCTTGACAACTACCACGGTCGTTATCGATCTGTTATTGTCAACGAATTGCTACGCGTTGTGGCAAACAAAATTTAATATATGCCAGGTAACAATATGATGAAACTGTGTAGCGACTTTTATGAGGACACTGACCTCGATAACTCTAAGCAACTGACATTCCACGCAGTCAACCGGATCGGCGCGAATAAAAAAATCAACTTCTGTCCAAGATATTGTGAACTGTTTTTGTCGACATTCTCAATCGGTTTGTTATATAAGCTGCCACTCATCAGTAAGGATTGTCTAGACATAAGCGGCATTTTGTCCCAGATACAGTCGTTGCTATGTGACGTGCGCAACTTGCAGGATAATGCGTCATCAACCGTTGCTCAGCAAATTGAACTGCAGCGTGATGTTCGTAAGTTGAATGAAAGTCTTCATAGGCGACTGTGGCGAACGAAAAAGCTTAAGTGTATACGTGAATTGACGCCGAGCGAATTAGTACCGACGTCACGAAGACAGCCAACATTAGTAATGAGAAATTCATCTACGGCCATTACGAGTGAACTGTCGTCAACGGTTGTTCACGCGAGTAGAGATAGTGCTAAAGATTTAGAGCCTATAATGGAGCGGCGCTGCGGGCGCAGGTGTCCGAATCGATCAATACCATCGAGGTGCGGGCTAAATTAGACGATCCTGACGATGGTGCCTCCATGTTAGTGCGCAGGAAGAGACGTCTTCTTAAAGCTATCTTCGGTTGAGGTGAGAGAAAAACTGTTTGTGGGTCGACTGTTGCCATAGACATCGAGTGAGGACGTCACTGACGAGCTTGGTCTCTGTGACGTCACATGTGAACCTCTAAAGACTCGATTATCATCGTATAGTACCATATACATCGCTTTGTGTGACTGGTCCGATCACCACTATTATGTAAACTGAATAATTGTGCTATGTGGCCTGATGGTGTTATTGTCCGTCGTTTTTTCAACACTATGCAGGAATCGAAGACACCAGGGTGATATATAATGTCCGTGGCCTAAAGACTGGGCTAGTGGCATTTCTGGATGTTCTTCACCAGTGTGATATCCTTGCCATGCAGCAACACTGGTTGTACGAAGAGAAATTGGGTCGATTGTCATATATAGGCCCTTATCAATGTGATGATAATCATATCGATTATATTGATCTAGCCAGGATCTCGACCATCATTACTGAATCTGTTGGTTCTCGCATACATGTTATAGGCGACGATTTTAATGCTAACAGTGTGAGCCAGTGAGTGGATTTTGGCACGAACTACAGCAAGTCCTTGAAGAGGACGATTTAATTTTAACCGAGACCCCATTCATTTACATGTGTCTCAGAGTCATATGGCTCGACTTCCTGGCTCGACCATAGTGTTAGTACACAACTTGCATTTGCTCAGGTTAAAAATTGCAAAATCCTGTATGAGTACGATGGTATATCCGATCATGTGCTTTTATATATGTCGTGTGACTTCGGACAGTTTCCTTCAGGTGATAATAATGAGTTTATTAATGAATACAAACAAAGCCGAATCCAATTTTGTCAACTGGTCTAAAGCCACAGTTGATACACTACAGGGTTATCATGATCGAACCAAACACTTATCAAGTAGGGTAGATATTCCCCATAAGGCCATTACTTACGTATATATACTTTGTATTGATAAGACGTATAGGTCGGCCCTGTCCAATTTTCATCAGGATATTTGTGATTTTCTTCATAAATCTGCAGAATATAGCACAGTTGCCAAGCAAGTGTTTAAAAATGGTAAGCGCCATGTGCCTGGAATGTGTTGGAATGCTACAATGAGAAATGCTCATGCGCGGTCGCGTGAAACATTCCTTTTGTGGGTGAGGGGCGACCAAGATACGTCGTAAGAAGAACCTTAAAATACGTAAAAAGCATCTGGAGAGTTACGAGGCTGGTGTTATAGCTAACTCGCTGTAAGCAGAGGATGACAAATCGTTTTGGACTAATGTTAAAAAAGTAGGCTGTAATAGTGTGTTGTTACCTAATACTGTGGGGAGTGTGTCTGGTGATAGGGGCGTGGCTGAGATGTGGAAGCCCATATTGAGAGTATTCTCAACCGTATCGACAATGAATCTTTGACAAAAATGTCTTAGATTATCTTTTGGTCAGCAACCAGTTGGATCCTGCAAGATTTGTGTTGTGGTCATCGCTGTGTAGGGTATCATATTTCTCTATTGAAGATTTTTAGATAACAATAAAAGATTAAATTTAAGAAATTCAATTAAATTGAAGAAATTCGATCTGAAAATTAAAGCATAAAACTTAATACGGGCTGCCGAATAAGGGCGATAATGTCAATATTAGTTTCCCAAATTAACAGTGATGATAAGTCATATAGACTATCTCAACTAAGACAACATCCGCATTCAAATGTACCTAATTTTCAAAGTAAACTCTTCATTCTACTCGGTACATTGTTAAATTACCTTATAAAATCATAAATTCGAAAATTCCAGTTTGGCATGAAGAATGTGATATTGCTGATACAAGAAAATAATTATCAAATGATTCACATTGCAAAGTTTGAATAACATAAAGTTAGCAAGCAAAGATCGTTTTGGTAACCGGTAATTCCACAAGTCATCGTCCTTGAAGTCTATTGTTAATTCAATCCCTTTATAACTTGTTGTAAATTTACTCGCATCTTGCCCCTACTCAGCATTATTCCATGTTTTAAAAATACATTTCTTCCAAACAAAATTGCGGTTACGGTTACCTAACATATACCATATACCACCACCATATATTTTACCAATTTCTACATTTACCACCATATCGGGCATCTTTTTCCCAGTGACCATGACCTTTTTTCATTAATGGGTGTAACTAAAACTAGGATGCAATTTACAGAATAAAAAATACAGGTAAAATTTAGTAATACTGATTTACGAGGTAACAATTTGTTTGTGATCGCGAAGTCAGCGAAATTATGTCAAAATTGAAGTTACGTAAAGCTGCTTGACCAGACGGCCTTCAAGCTGAGCACCTGCATTACAGCATTGATATTATTTGTATATTATAGTCTCTGTTATTTACATCTTGTTTTGTGCATGTATATTTACCCTCAATTATAATTGGTACAACTGTTGTTCCGATACCCAAAGAAAAAAATGTGAATTTAAGTTTGAAATGCAACTACAGGCAGCGAGTGTTGTCTCGAGACTGTGCGAATTAATTATTTTATCGCGGATTGAACAGTGCACATCACAAAACCAATTCGGCTTTAAGCCAAGGTCAAATAACCAGTGCGTCTTTTTGCTCAAGTAGATAATCGATTATTATCGAAGGAAAGGTAGTTAGTTATGTTTACGCGTCTTTTTAAGACCTATCAAAAGCTTTTCATAGAGTGAACCACTGGAAATTATATAGAGTGTCGATTGATAGAAATGTGCCTGTGTTTACAGTCAGAATTATAGTGTACTGGTATAGACAGCAATGCTTTAGAATAAGATGGAATGGAGTAACCACTGATTTTTTGATGTTAATAACAACCCTGTGAAGCAGGGTGGGGTCTTCTCACCTAAACTTTTTGCTGTGTATATTGATCAATTAAGTCGTATTTTAGCCAATAGTAAAGGTTGTGTATATATTAGGATCCGTTTTAACTATTTTTACGCTGACGACATGGAGATAATAAGCCCTTGTGTAGCTGGTCTAAAGGAATTGTTGAATATATGTGATAAATATGCTTATGAGTACGATATAAAATTCAACTGTGATAAATCTGTACCTTTATTAGCTACATCTAAATGTGTTTTTACGAGAGGGGATATATTTCTAGGAGGTCATCGTCTCAAGATGTTAAAAAGTACAAGTACTTTGGAGTGATTATTAGCGAGAGCTGTCTTGATTATTAGGATGTACAGATGGAGATGAGGTCATCGTTTATTCGTGGGAAAAAATTGCTTAGAAAATTAAGGTATTGCTCGATGTCTGTAAAGCAGAAGCTATTTGTGGCTTACTGCACCAATATGTATAATGCGAATCTATGGGAAAATTACCACAGTTCGGTCTACAATATATTAAAGGTCAAGGCCATTAGATTTTTTGTTTTACCAAAACGATATAGTATTAGCGAGCGATGTTGGCATTTGTGTATACCTGCTTTGATGCGACGTTATTCATGTTACTCCAGTAGATTTCGCTTTGAACGATCGCTGAACGGCCTTATGAATGTATTTATGAGGTCTGACTTGTTATACCTATACGTTTCTACAAAAGTTTTCGGATTTCAAGCGCTTCCTTTGAACAATATACATGTTGCACAATAACGCTGTACATATTAGTGCAAAAATACTGGCCATGAATTTTGTATACTCAAATTTTAAACTTGATTCGTATACAGTATATAGTTAGTGTATACACTGTGACTGAGTTATTATTTCTGTGTGTATACACCTTGTATATTGCTGTTGAATAAAACCTAAGAATAATACTATTTGTAATCATTAGAATAGAATGTTATTTACTGTGCTGCGTTGATTAGCTTATTTCCGATGATGTTGCATTACGTTATTTTTCTTTCTTTATTTTTACTTATGGACAGAGATGTTGTTTACCACATTTTCTTGTCTGAAATAAACTTAAAAATAAAATAATAAATTAATACTAGTAGGCGTAAAGTGGTAACTGTTGTAGTTAATAGTTGTAGAGTGGACTAAAATTTGCAAATGGAAATTCATATACATAACTGCCTGTTCAAATAAAATCCAATGAACTTCGCTACGATCATCATAGGAAATCGACATTTACATTCTTTCTGGCAAAACGAATCATTAAGGGAGATAACTACGAACCATTCAAAAGTTAATTTATCGGTGACGTATCGCCCCTACATTTTGTTCCTCAAATTCATTATATGCAGTAGTAACAATATATACATATAGCTTAGTAGTAGAAACATATCTATAATTTTTTACGTGAATATAAACGTCACAATAAATATAAAAATGAAATGTCCATTAATTTCTTCCTGAGATTGCATGCGTAGGTATGTACACTCAATTTAACCGTTATGTACTCAGGAAAGGGAGGTGATCGAAGTACAAATTTTTAACTCCCTA
>WURV02207010.1:0-11283 GCA_011762755.2 Epimenia babai
CTCCGCTAAGTCTATGATAGGTCAATGTTTATTTACAATGAGATGACGACATAGCGGGGAGGTAAGCGACATAGAGATCACATAATATAGAGCATCTGAAGCACAGCAAACGTCTGAGGGAAAAAGCCTCAACAGAACATACTGCAAGGGCTACCCAGACCCCCATGGGCAATGGGGTTTAAGGCGTTTTCAGCGCGAAAAACGCCACAGTTAGTATACTGGTTAGAGAGGGATTCGAAGCAGGGACCCCTGGATTCAAAGTCAAACGCTCTAACCACTACGTGAGCTGCCCCCTCTTCATGAGGCTTATCCGTCGACCTCGTTGTGGAAATATCAACCTGTTAGGTGCGACTTCTCAAATATATCTAAATGGATCGAAATGTGCGCAAAGAATCTCAAGCGTAACTCGAGTCTGGCGAAAGCTATAACACATGCTAATTCATTCATTGAACTAATTCTTCTGCGCGGAAAAAGATCCAGCGCATCGGAGTTTCAACCATCGCTTGACTAGTTCTAATATTAGAAGATATACGGAGAATATTTCTCGCCGAGCGCTGCGGGCGACGCAAATGTATCGCAAAAGCAGCATTATCCGGGAATAATTGTCTTCTGAGTCAAAATCCGGAGTGATTTTGTGTCAGTTAGGCAACGTAATAAATGAAAATTATCGATTAGTTATGTTATGTTATTATGTCCACAAATATATAATCTGTCTGAATATTATTATTGCCAAGTAGGCTCGACGGGGTGGCATCTTTAATGTTGTCATGGCGACGTAAAATTTGGATCTTCTCTCTCAACCATATTTATACATACAATAACGTATATTTGATATTATACATTCTTATTGATTTTATCGTTCCATTCAGTCGTTTGGAATTATGTGAAATATTGCGAATGTCTAATTAAACCAGGTAAAAATTGTTATTTCATGACTAAAACATGAACTATTCTGTTATGAAACTTGTTAAACTGTCAAGAGCAATAGTTTTAATTGATATGCGTTACGTAAAGTTAAAAGCCTTTGAAACTTTCACTTTTGATAAAATCGAAAGGCTAGGTTTTAAGTGCGCCTTTAATATGGGTAATAAATGTCAGTGACATTTACTATATTATACCGGAGGGAAATTTAACAATAAACCGCGTTAATTCGAATGTTTATTGGTGTTCAAACACGGGAGTCTTGTTTGTTCGCTAGATTTCTTATTGTTACCTCATAAATGGGCGTGTATGTGGGTAAACGATAATATACCTATGTATTTAGGAACTATGTATTTGTAGATCTACCTGTTAAATAATCAAGTATATGTGTGCAATTTTTTCCATTATAACAATCAATTTATACCATAATTTGGATATTATTTTGCTAGTATTTTTAGAAAGAGTATTGATTTTATATAAAATACTATACAGAACGTATGGACGAGTATTTTTATTTCTATTTCTATTAATTTTCTCTCGACATGTAAATTACGAACCAGCTATAATGCTAATTGTAAAAGAACTGCCAGGGGTGATGTACAATAAGTTATACTTCGGTTACCTCCCTTTCTCTTGTAAACTAAAATAGCTACTCATTGTGCTAAATTCCGTTTAGTTTAGCTAAACACGCATACAATATTAGGAAGATTATGATGGCCATGATATGCTTTTTACATCAATTTTTCTATATGCACATTCTTTTCCACATTTTCTTTATTACTTTGTATATTGTGTGTGTTCCATTGTAACTATTGTGTACGATTGTAATTGAGGAATAAATGTTATTGAATTGAATTGAATACCTATATGACGGGTTTTTGGCATCTCAGGGGTGGCGAAACTGGATAGCGCGGAAGCAGCGCATGAAAACGATTGCCATTTAACACGGTGGACCGGTATGAATAATTCCGAAAACATGACCGACTCGTCAATCGCGTCACGTGATGAAACTTTGGCCAGGGCGGAAGTGGCGGTCCAGGCGATAATTCTGTTCCTGACGTTATTCGGTAACGCGCTTGTTCTTTTTGTGTTACAACGGGGACGTAAACCTTTATCGCGAATGCAACTATTTATATCACATCTTAGCCTCGTCGATATTCTCGTGGGGTTATTCAACACGACGCCGCAAATGATTATCGATATCACGGAATACTTCGTCAAAGACGATTTCATCTGTCGCTTCGTCAAATACATGCAGATAATGGTCATGTATCTCTCCACGTACGCTCTTGTAGCGGCGACGCTTGACCGCTACGCATCTATATGCTACCCCATAGCTAGCTACACGTGGACGATGAAACGTTTTTACCTCAAAATCGGCGTAGTGTGGTCTCTCTCGCTTGTCTTCTCCGTACCGCAGGCAATCATCTTCAAGATCCAACCGCACCCGAATGTTAACTACAACGTAACGGGGTGCTACGTAAAATTCGCGCCTTTCTGGACGTTACGTCTGTACGTCACGTGGTTCACGTTGTCGGTATTTATAGTTCCACTCTGCGTCATCATTTTCTCTTATTCGAAAATCATACGCGTCGTGTACTCGGTAACAAGAGGAGTAATACAGTCGGAAAAACGAACGCCACGAAATGGTAACGCCGGTCCAGGATTGTCTAATAGGCACGATGTTGTTTGCGCGCCGGTCCGTGATCGCACTTGCAAAGTTGCGGCGAACGACAATGTCTTTCGTGTCGGGCATGCAAGAACGCTATCTCAGTCCAAGTTAAAGACGATCAAGATGACCTTTGTCGTAGTGATTTGTTTTGTTCTCTGCTGGACTCCATGGTTTATGTGTCAGCTGTGGGCCGCCTTCGACGACAACGCGCCATTTTCGGGTAAGATTACCTGGATTTTAAAAATCCGCTAAATTTGCGTATGGGCCTTTGACGATAACGACAACAATGACGGCGATGACGACGAGGACAACGAAAACAACAATAATAGCGATAACGGTAACAATAATTGTATACTTTATTGGACATTTTTAAAATATATTTCTTACTTATTGTCAATAGCAAAACATTACAGTGCTAATATTATCCTTAATCTTAAATATGTGTAATAAAGGCTTAAATTACTCCATTGGAAGAACAAAGATAAGAAGGTAGCACCTTGTGAGACTAACTAAAGTTTATTGAAACACACGTTAAGTCTCATAAAGTGCTACCGTCTTATCTTTGTTGTTTACGTACATAGACTAACACGGCTACTCCCACTTGTTCTGTCCAATGGAAGAGGTGATCATAACATAAAGAAACATCCGAGCGGCATTTAGCGCCGTGGGTTTATCGTTACAACTGAACGATTTCTGTATAGACTCTGTGGCGTCTATCCCCTTGGGCCTCTGATGGGCCCTCAAGGTGTGGTTGTGTGAGGGTTCCATCCGTTTAACGTAAGGGGTAAGTGTTTCTGGTGCATTTTTGATTATCTCTTAAGCATACACTATCTCATAAATAATCATCTCTTATCGAAGATAAAATCTAACGAAATGTTTGAGATATCTAGACTGTAAGCGTTTGAAACCAGTGACGTAAATTGGCGAAAAACATACTGCTCAGTCTCTGTGGTTTTAGCGTCGATGTTCTCCTCACCATAACGCCATTTTTTGTCCTGGTTTGTAAGTGACAAATAATGACTCAAACAACGGGGTAGTCACCGTCTTTTCCTACAAACGTAAACGCTTGCTTCAACAGGTCCCGCGTTCACCATCCTTCTTCTTCTCGCGAGCCTCAACAGCTGCGTGAATCCCTGGATCTACGTCGTCTTCAGCGGTTTTTCTTGTCGACGAATTTTGATTCTTCACATCGGCGATCGCAGGTCGACGACGAGTCAAACCAGATCAACGCTCGCGGAACGAAATTCGGATCGACGTCGCGACGGGACATTCAGACCGAAAACCGAGCGCGATACGACTTTGTAGCGACGTCAAAGTTAGTCTTCGTAGGGCTACGGAGTTATCGAATATAGCTATGACTTCGGTGTTCACAGCTGTTGAAAGTAACGGGACAGTACACACAAAACTATCGGCATCTTCAATATAGATATAAGTACAGTTTTAAAGTTATTGAATTGCTATCGACACTTGTTGCTATGACGTAGGTGCAAATACAAGAACATTGAACTCAGATAATGAGTGTGAATAATGTGGAGTACATTGAACCCTCACGTGCGTACGAGTGGATTGTCACGCCGTTCCTTCGCATTAGACCGACCTACCTTCACCACGGCTTTAATGAGTATCACCGCAGACGCACGTCCTATTTAGTCGCATGTATTTAATCCCCCGTCTAATATGTTGACATTGTTAGTCAGTTTCACCTACAACTACCCACACCACAGTAAACCCAGGTAGATTTCCTATACAGGTAGAGTTCATCGAGAGTGGTCGTATGTTCTATTTAATGACCGGCGAAACGATTACACGCATCGGCCGTCCATTAAAGTTACAATAACGCGCCGTGCTACGAATATCTGTTGCCAATTATAGCCGATAACCATTACCCTAGTAACTAAATGAACGTCTATTTTCCGCATAATAAAGTCAATTATACACCATCGATTATTGTACGCTGCGTTGGAGATTTATGCAATAAAATTATCCATCGCTCTCTATTTACTATGTCTCATCAGGGATAGAGGCATTTGCACAAATTTCGCTAATTAAGATGTCAGGTAACTTGCGGATTATCAAAATGATAATAGATATCACCGAACCTTATGGATGTCGTCAATGACCATCTCATCGCTTCAAGTACACGCCGAGACACGTACTTTATCAAGACATGTCTCTTTCCACAAGCACTTGTGTGTCAGTGGCACGATACCCCACGGCGTCGATAGGTAGCTACACTTGGGCGAGTAAAGCGTAATTCCCCGATTTTCGTTCGGACCACTAGTTCTGTGCTTCAAGAATTCAACGTTCACTACGTGTATATTTTCAACCAGAATTCTCTGTACGTTCGTTACCTTTGAACAAAATGTGAAGACACCGAGCGCTGTCGCTGTGAATCAATCCCAAGGATTCACCAATGACCGCACTTGGATATTAGATTTCTTGTCAGGACTATGCTTTGGATAATTATTTGACTATGAGTTACCATTTTTATAGATCATTCTAATATTATAATTGCAAGATTTTGTCGTGGCTTGTACTCTGTGTGGGACGTTTTCCCGAGACGTTTTGAGAGAGGACACCCGGCACCTGTCCGATGCACCACACACCTGCAGCCGCCACGAAAAAACCCATGGCCGATTCACCAGAGATGCTCGATCGTTTGTCAGTATCTTACGCAAAATCATATGTTCTCCAAATACCGTAACATCGGAACAATTTTCCACGACTTGCATCTACAGCTGTCAACAACTGTCAAGTATCAGAGGCTATTATCGATGAAGCACTGTCGCTTCTTCGCCTAAGTGTGTGGGGGAGGGGGGTCGAAAAATATTTGGATGAAGCGGCCAACACCAAGAAATATTGAGTGGGAAGAGTGAAATCCTGAAATATCGATATGTTTAAAGACCACATCGGGAAATATCGAGGTTGCTTGCAATATCGTGATATGCGGAATGAGTGTTTCATAGCTCTGCTCGATTCCAGACGTCTAGTGAAGGAATCCACTACATGCTACAAACCGGTTTTGTGAAATGAAACAACAACCACGCAGTTATCAGATCAATTTCTACCTAGGTTTATTGCTTTTGCGAAGAATACATTAGGAGCGTCCTGAATTTACATGGCAGCTTGAAACAATGTTATCGTCGGGGAATAGATCGTGGGGCACAGCGATGGCCCGTCACCCTGACGGACCTCAACGTTAAAACGACGCGATGTACCATATAATCACGAAAGATCTACTAAGTTATGTATAAAGTTATCTACATATACTTCTCTCTACATACAAGAGTAGAGTCTAGGGGGCCCATTTTATGTAACACTTCAATATAATGTGTTGCTTGTATGAAAATACATACAATTGCCATGTTATGCGCACTGTGCAAAACAACGTGCTTTCGGTGACTGCGTGTAGTGATGTACATCGGTCAAAGTGATAAATATTATCACCTAGAACCATCACATAAGGGTATATAGTGGGCTATGCGCTCTAGTAATGGTAAACCATTGCGAGGCCTGTCGACAATTATATCAATATACATAAATTGGATGATCGTTAACATCGTATATAGAATGAGTATATGTTATAAAGTCCGAACCGTGTATATCTAGTAACATCACAGGTAACTGGAAAGAAATGCACAGACAAATTCTATACCTCCTATGGTATAGAATTTTTCTGTGCCTTCCTTCCCAACTATTCAGAGGACCACATTGGCTACCCCCTTTCACATCACGTTTCACAGGTAACGATACAAACTTTCGTCTCTAAGTCTCTATTTACCATACATGGGGTGTTGTTGCTTGATGAAGCATTTTGTAGGAGGTCGATTGGGCGTGGGTTGGAGATACAGGTCAGTGGCCTGGATTTCAGCGCAAGTGACGACACACTTCGATGGTAAGGACAATGGCCTTGTTTTCGAGCGGCGTAATGACAGAAGGGATCAGAAAAGAGCTGTCCGTCACACGGTGGTGCAAAGGGAAATATTTAGCCTTGAGATAATCACCGGTGTACGGATACGCTCGGTGGCTAATGGGCCCATTCATGTTAATAATAAGAGGGAGTTGGTTAATGTATAGTAACATACCATGCACGGTGGCGCCCCCTGAGACAAGATCCACGTTGAGGAAAATAAATTATTGCGGGGTCTACGCACTCACGGAAATACGTGTCATGGGAAATCAAAGGGAGTTAATGCCAGCCGGCTTTCTCGTCATTAGCGATTGTGATTCGCTGGAATTTAGACCTACATAAATGATGCTAAGAATTAATGTAGCCACTAATGACAGTCACCGCAGCAGCTTATAGAATGAATTAGACTCAAGAGTCGATCTTTTGAAAAAAAAATGCAAGGCATTCTCCCCACAGCTTGCCGCCTCCCCATGATTCTGGCACATAGAGACTTATCGACCACCCTGAACTGCATATCGAACGATTTTTAGTGGCTATAATCTATGAATCAACCATAATTATACAATTTGTATCTCTGTGCTTTCGTACACTTTTATTATTGTTTCTAATTCCTGTGGTTTTTAATTTCCCCTTTTATACTATTATCTGTGCCACGCAAATATTTGCCACATATATATATATATGGCCATTGCAAAGACATTAAGGGCAATTGAGGTGACAGGTGTATTTACGGATTTCATAGTATAGAAAGGCATATTGAATGTTAGCCGAAACAAAAACACAGAATATTTGTTAAAAATATTTAAAAATTCGTTCGTAAAAAGTTCGTCAAAAAAGCATAAAAGAGTGGAGGGTAAATATATCATGTATAAATTAAGTGCTATCTAAACCACGGATGTAAAGTCAGTTTGTGTCAAATTCTGTCAAAATGTGACGAAAAATAGTTGTAAAATTGCATATTTTATATTAATTGAAGTAAAATTTCTTAGTACTATCATGTACAATATTGGCAGCTATTAAAAAATTGGACCGTACGCGAGTTATCTCGTAGACATATAACAGTCATCTAGACACATAACTGTGCACCAGTCATCTAGACACATAACTGTGCACCAGTCATCTAGACACATAACAGTGCACCAGTCATCTAGACACATAACTGTGCACCAGTCATCTAGACACATGACAGTGCACCAATCATCTAGACACATAACTGTGCACCAATCATCTAGACACATAACAGTGCACCAATCATCTAGACACATAACTGTGCACCAGTCATCTAGACACATAACTGTGCACCAGTCATCTAGACACATAACCTTGTACCAGCCATGTAGACACATAACTGTGCACCAGTCATCTAGACACATAACAGCGCACCTTTCATCTAGACAGATAACGGTGCACCAGTCACCTAGATACATAAAAGTGCACCAGTCATTATGTAAACAGATACCAGTGTACTAGTCATTATGAAGACACGTAAATGTGCACCACTCATCTCACAGACGCATACCCGCGTACGAGTCATTCTATAGACATGCAATAACAAAAACGTGAAAAATGCACCAGTAAATATTTACAATTTACATTATAATGCATAAATCCTAAATATATCTACCTCAATGCGGCACGAAACGACACATTAAAGTTTGTATAAAAAAATCGCTCATCTCAAGTAGCGGTTACTAATGTGGTCATGATCTGCAGCTATTCTCAAGATTTTGGGACAAACGAGCGTGTATTAAATATTAAACAAGATTAATGAGAATAGATGTACCAAATTATTGAATTCTCCCTACATTTTCATGGGGTGTGTTTCACCGGTCGAATACTTTTGCGGAATAAAGAGCGTAGAAACTTATTTTACGTAGAATTTTATGGAATCCCCGACATGAGATAGAACGACTAAAAACGATTGAGGCGGGCATATTTAGTAGAGTCCCTTCGGGAGACACCGAGGCATCGTGCACCCGGCATAAGACACAGACATAGTGTATAGCAGAGCGTGAGCGATCCGGAGACACTTCAAGAAATTTCCAGAAACTTCCAGAACATACCACGCTAAGGTCGAGTAAGAGATTCAACGGCTTCTGTTTATATAAACAACTTATTGGCATCACTGAATACAAACTTTAGCATTCTTCTGTCAGTGAATACCGGATGAGGCATGGTGTTCATTTATAATGTTAATTAAATTTAATTGACCTATAAAAGACTTCACCTCTCACTCAATTGAAGGTAAAGTACGACATTCATAGACCGCAAGTATGAGCCAAAAAAGGCTCTCAGTTGCGATTTACAATGAAATGTTTTTGGCAGCTATTGAGCGTATATACAATACCTTTGACCTTTGCATACCACCCCGCCAGGGATAATATCGAGCGTCTACCCATTTTGGAGACGGGTTTACTGCAGCAATCGGGGATAAATGACTCGCTGAGGATCATCGCAGAAAAGTCTACCAGTGGAAGGTTTTGAACCCGCTACCTTGGTGTTCCTACCACTCGACTAAAGGCAATTAGTTACTGAATTAATATGGCTACCCACACCTATGTAACGTTAAACTCGGGCAAATTGTAAAGAAATTGATCATTTGCTGACGGGATAAAAATTGTAATTATTTTAGGATTTATCCAAAATTATGGAAACTCACTATTTTGATTATCACGCGTATCTCAATATATGGTACAATTACATTTTATTTGTTGATTTACCGATGAATGAATAATGTTTATTTTATGTTTATGAGTCGCTGAGATTAGAAGGCCACATTAATCAATTACCACATGTACATAGGCCGGTCGATATAATAGTTCCGTCTGTAAACGCATCGAAATATCCACACACCTTGCGATCTAATCTAAGCTAGAACTAATCTAGGCTACGCTAAATGATTCGTTTATTTACAGAAGAAACCTTAAATTTCGGTCTACCGTCGCATCAATGCGATTTAATTTGTTAAGATTGCTAACGAATAAGGTTAACGAGCTAAAAAAATTCACAGATTGCATGAAAGCCGAGGTGGTGATTATAAGTTGTGTTGATAAAAAGCGCGTATTTACTGAAATAAATTTTTTTTTAGTACCGCGAAGTAACGCGGAAGTAACGCAATAGCAACGTAATAGCAACGCACCGATAATGCGGAAGTAACAGGCTAGCAACGCTTTAGTACAATATATACACTGTACATTGTGATTGGTGACCGTAATTATACACCGCACGCTGCGATGTATATAATCCTAACTCATCCGAGATATTAACCAATCAATTGATAAGGCACGTGCATACAGTTGGTTGGCACTATAATCAAACGAGTATAGGTGCAAAAATCGAACGAGGCATGTAAGTACTGTAAGTAGCACTATATAGGCATGTGGAACGGTGGGTTAGTGCACCTGCTACCACCAAGATTGCCTCATTTCGCTCGGACCTCGTTAAATATACAACGTCCTGTGGATGTTGTAAGTTAAGTAAAACATAAGTTACAAATTTACTGACCATATTCCAATTACATGATTCGAACGATGATGGCTAGTTTAATAGTCCGGATGACCCACTATAGGATGACCCAGTATTGAATGACCTAGTTTAGTATGACCTAGTTTAGTATGACCTAGTTTAGTATGACCTAGTTGAGTATGATCCAGTTTGGTATGATACAGTTCAGTATGACCCAATATCAAATGTCCCACTATTGGAAAGACATCACATATCCAATTGAACACGGCATCAAATTACCTAGTCTTGAATGACCTTTTCATGGCATGACGATGATGACCAAATATCCAATTTAACGACTATTGTCGTTATGCAGTATTGGATGATCCAGTATGTAGTGACATTGTTGATGAACAGCATTTCTATAAGCATATAGTATCCGTCAGTGTATTCGTTTATGCGGCTCTCCATCATTTCTCATCACTATGATTCATTAAATTTGATCCCAATAAGGAAATTCCATTTACCCGAACGAGCCAAGTGGAGTGGCGTAATATGATTATACGTACGCGTTTATAGATGAAGGCGTATTTGAGTGGATCGTCGTCTATCTTCGACACGGTGTAATTAAATTTGACTACCATATTGTCGTACCTGCTCAGTGCTTACCCGATTATTTCAGAGGAAATGGCACTGACAGATATACTATATATGACGCAGACTTAGAGAATAGTGGCATCTCCCGAGTTCGCCGCGCTGTCCCGCCCCTGTCCGCCCGTGGGTGATGGGCGCACCGATGAGAAACAATTGAGCACTGTAGCCGAGATTGGTAAGACGGTCAATTGGCACCGGCGAACGCGATGGGAGGCGAGCAGGTCGGGATTAAGAATACGCAGTAAATTAGATACACTAAGCGTCGTGCCTGGTGCGGGAGGGGGCGGCGGGGGCTCAAAGATCGCCGCTGGTGTTTTCTATACAAAGCACGGCGAGCGAGACGTTACACGGGGACAGCGTCGTGTCCAGCAGGGTGTGGTTACTTAAGGAACCGGCGAGACCGTCGCGCCGGTGGTCGCGTGATCGCCACCCCCGGCAGTAATTATGAGATAACAGCCCCGTCGGTGTGGATCCGTGCCACACGAGTTTGTTGGGCCTGTCGTAAAAATTAACAGGTCGTCGATTATCGTTGCTCAGTAAAAAACGATTAAGTCCGATAAATTAAGTTGCGTGTCACGCAATGGGAATGAGCTTTAACTATACGCACGGGCACACACTCACACACACACACACACACACACATATATATATATATATATATATATATATATGTGACTCAACA
>WURV02207021.1:0-11282 GCA_011762755.2 Epimenia babai
GCCCGGTGCGGACCCGCATGCCGGGTGGTGTGGCAGGGGAGCCCCAGTCAATTACTGGGGACCCCTATGCCGATTGGTAGACAGGCCGCTTCCGCCTGCAATAGGGCAGAGATGGCGGCCGCCCTAGGGCGGAAAAGTCTCTTGGAGTAGCGTTTTAGACTGTTTTCAGGAGTCGAGACAGCGGCAAACTCTCCGCCGTTGCACCCCGTGAAAGGGTCACAAGCCGCTCTGGTTCAGAGGCGACCTACACGAAGCTACCCCACGCTAGATCTGCAAAATTCTTCCTGAGAGGCGGGCTGTTCCGATCCAGATAGGCCGACACGAACGCAACCTTGTTCTCCGGGATGCCCGCGGCGGTGGCGAGTTCCAGCAGGTCCGTCCGGCGGGCTTCAGAAACGGGACCGTCGGTCGCCACGACTTCAACGAAGACGAGTACAACCTCTGTACTAGCGACATCAGCAAGGATTACGTCTGGGAGGTGGCGTGCCGGGTCGATAGTGAGATTGAGAGACCGTGCCAGCAGATCGTCCTGTTCAACGACCTTGTTTCCGCTCTCGCTTACCCACAAGAGAGCGGGCTCTTCAAGAAAGCGAGCGGCGAACTCCTCGACGACCGCCTTTGTGATCACGGAACTCGGCCCAGGCACCATTGTGCGGGTATCGCCGCTGGGCAGACGCACCTCCACTCTCTCCCCGGTAGAAGCTCTGCCCGAGCGCACCAAGGTGACGCGAGCAAGCGCCGCTGGTGACAGGTAATGTTTTCTCCAGCTTGCGGCGGCTTTCTTGAAGGCCAGATCCGAAAGAGCGGGATCGAACAGGCGGGCGAAAGACTCGCTAAGAGCGTAGCGCGGCTTCGACGACGTCGTTGGGAGGTCCCTCCGGTCGATTGCAGCCCCAAGCGGGATTAGGCCCTGTCGAATCGTCTCATCCCTGATCGACTCGCGAGTATTGTCCGCGTACCACCCAGTACCACGAGGCACGAATCCAGGTTTTCGGACCTCAACGGCATACGCAAGGCGTTGCGCGTCACTTAGGAGGCTGGCTTGCTCGTCGCTCATTCTGTAGACGTGCTTTGGCCCGAGGTAGCGATCTGTGCCCTCGACAGCGCCGACGTAGAGCATCGAAAACACAGTAGCTGCGGCCATCTCACGTATGAGATACGTGCGATAGGGCGTTCCCTCTGGGAATACCTCTTCGAGCCTCTGCTGGACGACGCCTCTGGAACAGAGACCTGGTAGCTCCTTCGACACCGCCTTATGAGTACAGCGTGAGCGCAATCTTGTCTATCGCGGTGCGCGACGCTCCTCGTCGCACGGCGTCTTCGAGTTTTCTCAAATCTGTTCGTGCTGGAAGCGGCATTGACTCCAATTCGTATGCGGAAACCGCGACACTGCCGTTCAGGCATCTAAACACCTGATCCGCCGCTGTACTGTTGAGAAACGCCGACAGCGTAGCCGGGGACACAGCCTCGTTCGAGGTCGGAACCAACATGTTCAAGTGGTTCTCGACGGTGACTGCGCCGTGTTCCAGAAGAAAAGCCTCCGGAAGCTCGGCTGCGATTAAGCGCCGCGCCTGCTCCTTCGAAGTCGTTCTCTGCAAGAGGACGCAAGGGGCCGAAACAACCAACCACTCGTCCGACGGCCCTATCGCAAAGTAAGGAAGATGGTTGCGCCTTGCAGCTCGAAACCGAAACGTTCCATCCACGTCCACAGACTCTGCCCAGATGAGTGGAACTGTTTTTCTTGAAGGTCTCTCGCGAAGATTGCCCTTATGGCGATTCCACACGAGAGGCCCTGTTCTCACTTCGTAGCCCCAGTCTGCAAGTCGTTCTTTGAATCTTCGAAGCTCGGAAGACACTGCGAGGCCCTCTGGTGAGCGAGGAACAATCCAAGGCTCACTCGACCGAAAATCGATCGAACACCGCCCTCCTCGCTGGACGCGAGTGGTCTTCGAGTCACTTTGAACGAACTCAAGCCGCGGGGGACGTGCGGCGCCTCCTCGTTGAAAGACGCCTAGGAGGGTCTCCTGCATTACGCCGTCAAACACTCCGGTTCGCTGGTGGACCAAAGAGAGGGTTCGAGGGCGAGCGTATTTGCCCAGGAACGCCCGCAGATTCTTGAAGTATTCACCGCTTAGGAAGCTTGTGGGAGTGACGTAGGCCACAATCCCGCTTTCGGGCTTCGCCTCGACGACGCCGAGGTGGAGGAAAAGGCCATAAAGATTGGCGTGGCCAAACAGGGTTTCTCTGAATTTCGCACGCGCCTCACGAGGCAGCGACACTCGACCGTACGGGGGATTGCCCACTACGAGGTCGAACTGGCCATCTCCTGCCTCGACCAAGCTGTCTCCGACGCAGATGGGGTTCTCCATCGCCTGAGACATACCCGCCCTTTGCCACAGTAGGGCTCTGACGAAGGTTTCGCAGAGCCAGGCTGCGAATGGGTCCAGCTCGCGTCCCCGGAGGCGTTGAAAGACGCTCCTTGCCGCGATCTTGCGAGCAGTTCCCTCCAAAGCTTTCAGCATTCGGTCAGCCGCTAGAACAAGAAATATCCCGGCGCCCGCCGCGGGATCGAGGACTCGTGCAGTCGACCAGTCTAGTCCCGCGTCGTCGATCCGAGCTAGGAGGTGTTGAGCGACCGGGAGCGGAGTGTAGAAAACGCCATTCTTCGTTCTGTGAGACGGCGGTAGCAAGCTGGCATAGAGTTCACCGAGAAACGCGGTGGCCTCCACTGCGTCAAGGCCCGACGCGTACTGGCCCAGCAGCTCGGTTGCGTCCAAGAACACGTCGCCTACCTCGCCATCGGAAGCGGGGGTGCTGAGTGCCGAGCGCGCGCCGATTCCCAGCCAGTACTTGCGGACTATCGAAGCCAAGACGGTTCTCGCAAAGCCCGTGCGACGTGCCTCCGGCGTCGCGGCGGCTTCAGCGACGAGCCACGCGCGAGTTGCGAGGGCATCATCACGGTCCTCTCGATGCCCCGGCAACCGGAGTTGTCGATTGGGCTGCTGCGTGGCTGGAAACGCAATAAGGCCGCTCATAGCGCCGAACTATACTGAACAGACTGGCAGACTTGAAGCTGCTCGGAAAGAATAGCTCCTAGCATGAGTCGGATCCGTCCGAACGAGGAGGAGCGGGCGCGCCGCCCCTCACGCCGCCTCCCTTACCGCAGTTCGAAATTCATCTACCCGGGCGCGCCAGCGAACGCTAGGATTCGAACGAACTAGACTGCCGAATCCTCCCGGGCGCGCCAGATTGTAGAGCCAAGAATCGTTGAGAATTCTTGCATGGGGTTGGTGAGGTTTCGAATAAGTGGCTCTTAGGCTCTATGCTGATTGAGTTTATCGTTTGACGTAAAACGATAAACAGCTAGAGTGTTCAAGTGATACAGGGATTCCGCGATGAAGCGACCCAGGACATCCGCAACGGCAAGAATACGAAGGCTGCTAGAAATCGCCTTCCGAGGAATTTATGGCGCGTAGCCACACGCAAGCTCGACCAGTTGCATCGGGTCGTTGAACTTGCGGAATTGCGAGTACCACCCGGCAACAATCTGGAAGCGCTGGTCGGAGATCGAAAAGGTCAGCATTCAATCAGGATCAACGATCAGTTTAGGATTTGCTTTCAGTGGACCGATGAGGGACCAGATGCAGTTGAGATCGTAGACTACCACTAAGCGGAACACGGCATGACGAAATCAATGAGAAAAGGGGTCGGTCTTCCTACACATCGGCCTCCAACTTCCCCAGGAGAGATGTTGCGAGAAGAATTCTTGGTACCGCTCGGAGTTACTCAGAGTGAGCTTGCTGATCGAATGGGAGTCCCTGTCGGCAGAATCAACCAGATCCTTCAAGCAAAGCGTGCTGTGACTGCTGATACCGCGGTCAGATTGAGCAAAGTCGTGGGGATGAGTGCCGAGTTTTGGCTGGGCTTGCAAACAGACTGGGATCTTTGGCATGCAATACGAGAAGTGAACCTCCGCGCACTTAAGCCGATCTCCCGCGAAGCAAGCTAAGCGGCTCACGCCGCCTCCCGCACCGCGGTTCCAAATTCATCTACCCGGGCGCGCCATACATCGACGCGTAGACGACATCGAGGCTCCCAACCAGCGAACCGATTTCTCTGTCAGGCGGATTCTACCTCAACGAGCCGCGCGATCGCCGTCCGTGTCACCTCCATGAAGAAGCGATGCGCCGGATCGGCCGCAAAGCGATCATGCCAGCAAAGGAGCATGCTCATCGGCGGGAGCGTGAACGGTAGCGCCACAGTCTTGAGCTTAGCCTGACGGCTCAGATGCACGGCTGCCGGCTCCGGCACCAGGATGAGCATGTCTGAGGCCTCAAGAACACCCGGCACGGCGGAGAGATACGGGAGACGCATCTGAATGTGGCGAGATCGCCCTTGCTTGGCGAGCATCTCATCAATGAAGCCGCCCTTCTTGCCACCAAGGCTGATGACGAGGTGTGGCTCCGCGCAATATTCATCCAAAGAGATCTCATCACCAACACGTGGATGGTCAGCGCGGCAGACGAGCACTGAGCCCACCGTCATGTGGACCTGCTCTTCAAAGCGCATACCCGCAGTGTCGAGCATTGGCGGAATGAGAGCAACGTCAACCTCGCCTTTTTGCAGCTGGACCGCGAGATGCACCTCGACAGGCGCGATGTAGAGGCTCGCTTGCGGCGCACGTTCCTGCAAAGCCTGAGTCAGATGAGGAGCCAACGCAGTGGCAGTGCCATCGTGAATGGCCAAGGTGAATTCATCTTTTACCTGGGATGGGTCGAACCCGGCGCGACCATTGACCACCCCCTGGAGCGTGGAGATGCCCGCGCGCAACTGCTCCTCGATACCTGCCGCATAGGGTGTGAGCACCATCTCATTGCCGACACGGACGAGAAGCTGGTCATCAAACTGCTCGCGCAGAGCTCGTAGCGTATGGCTCATCGCGCTCTGGGTGACACTCATCTCCTCCGCTGCCTTGCGCACGTTGCGATGGCGCAGCAGCGCGTCGAGCGAGAGCAAATGATTGAGATTGAGACCAGCCAGTTCCACAGGGTCTCACACCATCGCACGGACAGATTCCGGAGAACACCCGTAGGTCGCGTTGAGATAGTCCAGGATGACATCTGACTCATAGAGCTGGACGCCCGCATTCGGATCGACGAGAAATGGAAACTGCATCTTCCCTCCTCGCTCGGCGACAAAAGCCCGATTGCGCTGGCTGCCCAAGGGACAGCTCCGATGCACGTAGTCGATATCGAGCTCGGTGAGGCGCTGGCGCACCTTGCGACAGGCACCACAGCCTTCCATCGAGTAGAGCTCCAAGAGGCGTTCGGGATCCGGGCGTTCTGCTGTCCCGGAGGAGAGTAGGCCGCGCACCATTCCCACCCGGCGAAGCCACCGCAGAACAGCAAGGATGATCGGCGGAGGTTCTAGCGAACGCTCAGTCTGCGCCTGCTCAAGGGGTGATTCCGTGGGTTACTTCCTGACCGACTCCTCATGACCCCACCGTGAGCGGTGCTTGGTTCTTGCGGAAGAGCAGAAATTCTCAGGTGGTCATGAGCGGGGTACATGCCCCGACCGGCAGCCTCGCCAGCTCCACGGCCAAATCCTCCCAGGCGAGCAGTTCATCGACACCTTAATCCCTCAATCCGGGAAGCAAGTACTTTCGGTAAACTCGAGCCCCGACGTAGAAAGGCGAAACGAGGAACCGCTCGGTTTGCGCTCGGCGTGGAAGACTCGCGCCTCGTAGACCTTGCCCGCCTTCATTCCGAAAGCTGGAGTTGCTCCTTCGATGGCGATCGAACCGGACTCTGCTCCGTGAAGCCCGCCAAGATCGATCGCGAGCTGGCCGTTGACGAAGACCCAAATGTCATCGTCCCCCACCACCTCGATGCTGCCTTTGGTCTCTTCGTGAAGACGAAAGTGAAAGGAAAAGTCAGAGGTGAAACCGAAGTTGTGCAAAGGCCCTTCGCCCGTGAGCTCCAGCTCGGTCCTGATCGCGCCGTTCATTCCATATTCGGACGTCGAAATGGCGGCAGTCTCCCCGCCATCGTCCTTCGCTTCAGGGATCCCATCCACAGGAAAAAAGAATGGTGAGCCATCGTATTGATTGTCCCATCGAGTTCCGTCCTCTTTCAAGCGAGTTGCGTAGTTGAGATCTCTCGCGTGCTGAAACAGAGTCACCATGGTGGGGAAGCTCGTGGATTCTGCCGTGTCCTGGTACCACTGATCGAAGTTCTCGACGCAGTAGGTTTCAGGGTCGCTCGAGAGCTTGGTGCTGCCTACAGGACGCCCGTTAACCAGCGTACTCTCGACCAAACCAAGAACGGCGTTTGCTCCAATGCACTCGACATCGAAATCGGAGTGAGCGTTGGAAAAGTCGCGGTAGGTGACGTTCACCTTCTGCTGGCATTCATCACGCGATGTTCTGGGGCAAGGATCAGGATGAGTCGTGCAGGTGAAGCCACTTTCCTGTTGGCAATTGGCGTTGCAACCGTCACCTGAAAAGGAGTTCCCATCGTCGCAGTCTTCACCGCCACCCTCTCGGATTCCGTTTCCGCAGACGGCGTTGGGATCAATGGGCTCATTGCCACCTGTCCCTCCCGTTCCCCCAGTCGTACTGCCGCCAGTTCCCATTCCGCCGGTCGCAGCTCCGCCAGTCGCGACGGTTCCGCCCATGGAAGCTCCGCCAGCACCGGCCGGTGATTCTCCCCCAAGTCCTTGTTCTGTCTCGTCACTTCCGCCGGCGCCTTGAGGCTGCTCTCCGCGTCCCCCCAACCCACCAGTGTCAGCTCCCGCATCGGAGGCGTCGCACCTCGGATCCTCCTCTGGACAAGGTTCTTCCGAACTCGAACAAGCGGTAGCGATCACAACAGCTAGCGGGAGGATCAAGTTGAATTGTGTTCGTTTCATGGACAAGAAGCGAGTGAAGGGATTTTATCGAGGGGGAATGATCACAGGTGGTGAAATCGGCGCGAAACGACCGTCGGCCGAGAGGTAGTAGCTGGTCGACTCGTCGTAACCGATCAACTGGAGAGCAAAGGGTTCGTTCGCGCGGAAGCGATGGAGAACTGCGGTGTCCGTGAGTTCAATGACTGCACCCTGCCAATCCTGATCGAGTGGTTCGAGAGCAACTTCTTCGTCAGCATGATTCACTGAAGCTCCAGCTGGAGCAGTTATCTGAGCGTAAACTCTTTGAAAGTGAGGGTTGGGTGCCACAACGTATTCGCGACTGAGCTGTTCAACGGGGGTAAGAATCGCGAAGGCTGGATCTCCCCAGCACGGCAGCATCGGGCACGTGCTGCTTCCCTGTTGGGTACTACCTGGCAGATAAGAGGCGACTGCGATGCTCCCCGTGCCTTGAACTTCGAAGGCGAGATCTGTGGTGAACTCGACGACTTCTCCAGCTTGAAGGGACTCAGGAGCGCCCACGTCCCTGCTGTAGGTGAGCGTCGTTCCATCCTCGTTTCCCATGAGACGCACCAGATGTTCCCCCCCGCTTCCCGTCCGGATCGACGGGCGGAGCGATCACATAGCGTTTCCCCAGCGATTCAGCGGGAGGCACGACGGACTCGACGTGGTCGCCGTTCCCGGTCTCGGGGTTAGGGATCAGAGTGATCGGGTTGAATCCGATGAGCTGTACCGGAGCGCTCGCGTTGACAATGGAACCCGAGAGCTCGGCATCCCTCACGGCAAGCAATTGCAGCACGTCCCCTCGATCCAAAACCCACGATTGCCTCGCGTTTCCATCCACGGAGAGGATCCCATCCCCGCCTGCCACGCATGGGCCTTCCTCCGGCCAGTCGTTGGCTGCACAATCCGGTGAAAAATGGACGCCTACGGTCGTGTTGTCTTCCGTCGCAGTGATGCTGACACCTCCGGGGGCGCCGCTCCTATCACCAAGACCGGCGTCCGCACGTGTGAACATGCGGTAGCTTTCTGTGAGTGATTGCTGTGGTGGGAGAACGGTGGCGTCGCCAGACGCTGCGTAGCAGTTGGTGGTTCCGTGACCTGTTCCGCATTCGGCAATGTTGTCGAAGACCGTCTCCATCGGGTTCGCTTGTTGAACGCTGACAGGCAGGGAAGAAACTAGGCGGTAAGCTCCTCCTGCTTCCAGCACCGAATCCCGCAGACGACCACCAGATGTGTTGCCTCGACTGAACTCCGGCCCTTTGAGTGCAGCCACCCAGGGTAGCAGGATCGGCAAACTCGACTCTGGAGCCACGGTTTCCACCCGCTGTCCGATCAGCACACCGCCATCAATGGTGACCTCCACGGCCGTCTCGTGAGGATTGGCGATGATGACCCCAAAGCTGAAATCCGTGTAGACTGGGTTAGGAGTAATGGTTGGCCAGAAAGTACATCCGAATTGGGTGTTCGTCGCAGAAGCGTCAGAACAAGTGGCTGGCACAAGTCCGTCCGTCTGATTGCCGTCATCGGACCCTCCTATTCCAGAAGCAGAAGCTCCTGTTCCAGAATCGCCATCTCCTGTTTCATTCCCGTCATCGCGACCACCCATCCCACCATCCATCCCCGACGGGTCGGTAGTGCGACCTCCGGTACCCTGATCCGAACGAGTCGTTCCGCTGGAGTCTGAGGAGTCGCATCCAGCGAAGAGGAACATGCCTAGGACAAAGTGAGAGCTAAAAAGATCAGAGAATCACGACGCATAAGAATCCTTGATCAGGTTGCCTTGCAGCAACCCGTCGAAGTGACCGTGGAACCTAGTTCCCCAAACCCATTCAAGTGAGCACTCGAACTGATGTTTTTCGAGAGTTTTTTGGAAAGAGCTTTCATGAGTTGATGTCGGTCGGCGGGGAACTTGGTCCTGATCCAGAACACAAGGAAGATGGCAAAAGGGGCACCCGCGTCCCGCACGACATGGGGACGCGCTCCATCAGCACGCCAGGAACATCTCAGCTCGACGGAAACGTTCTCGTCCTAAACCCAGACCGGAGTGCTCAAGTTGTGCAACATTGGGAACTACCGTTCTGTCGAATCAGCCATGAAGCGATCTCTTCTCCTTATCTGTTGCGCTCTTCTCTCTGCATGCGGAACAGACATCCTGCGCTTCGAAAATGAAGGCACGGAAGAGACAAAGAATACGTTCGCGGGAGGTGGCGCCGGAGGCGTTGGCAGTACTCCCACAGCATGCCAACCAGGCCGTTGGGGGGACGACTGTCGCCTCTGCCCTGCCGGCTATCGGTGCCCTGGAGATGAAGCAATTCCTTGCACGACCGGAACCTATTGCTCCCCCGGTTCTTCTACGGAGGAACCGTGCTCTTCCGGTTCTTGGGATCACGATGCCGACGCCGCGACGGAATGTAAGATTTGGCAAGAATGTGTTCTGCCGGAGGTTGAAGCCGAAAAGGGATCAACAACGGAGGATCGAAAATGCTCCCATCCTCCGGCAATCGAAGGTGGAGGAGCGATTCCCTGCACAGTCGGCCAGTCGGAGATCATCCACTTGGCATATGACGACGAGGACACCCCGCGTGACGACCTCCAAGTTGAAGTCGTCTCTGAAACTTGCGGAAACGGGTCGATCCAAGATGGCTCTCTGAGCGTGGAGTGTGAACAGAGCCGTATTTGTCACGTCACCGTTTCGGTGAGTGATGGCGAGCTGAGCGACGAAGCAGTCTTCGCGCTTCACCCAAACAACTTACGTTTCGTTTCACCTCAAGGCGCGGGAACCAAAGATGGGAAAACGTGGGAAAACGCCCGTGACGACTTCTCGAGCATGGCAGCGGAAGTTGCGCCGCTTTCTGGCGGCGAAGTTTGGCTCTCGGTCGGGCGCCACACGGCGACGAGCACCGTAGAGCTGACCGCCGATCAAGAGCTTTCGATCATTGGTGGATTGGAGGTAGGCGATGCGAGCCGCCCACAAAGTCCTAACTACGATGATAGCGTGATTGATGCAGCAAACATGCCGGGCGTGGTCGTCGCTGAAAACGCCGAAGTGACTGTGGAATCACTTTCTATTGTGAAAGGGTTCCTCGCCGTTCCTGATTCTCGACTGATCTTGCGTAGGGTCCGTATGGCAGACCGAGTAGATGGCGGAGCTATCTTTGCGCGCGGTGGTGAGGTGCGGGCGGAAGACTGCCTTTTCGAAAACAACCGTCGTGAACGCAGTCCCGGCGGTGCCATCCGCGAGGGAACCCTCAGTGTGCTACGGACTGCTTTATCTCCAACGTCGCAGAGTCACACGGTGGCGGCGCGCTCTACACTCGCGAGCCAATCACCATCAAAGACAGCTACTTCTTTGGCAACATCTCCGAGAGCTTCGGAGGTGCCATCCAGGCTCCTTCCGGTGAGATCGAAGGCAGCGTTTTTCACGGAAACTCAGCTAGCGTCGGTGGCGCGATTTCTTTCGCTTCGACGGGCGAGGATCCATCGAAACCTCGATCTTCGAATCGAATCGCGGCGAGTACACGCTTTCGATTGGAGGCGACGCATTTTCCGCTCACCACTCTCGATTTTCAAACAACGAAGGAATCTCGATCTCCGTTGCCGCCCCCGCGCTGATCCAAGACACCATCTTTTCCGAAAATTCTGGGGGAGCGGTGATGGTCAAAGGCGGAGGCACCGAGGTGCGACACTCTGTCTTTGCCAACAATGGAGGGTTCGGTGCCGTGGCTGCAGACAATCACCCGAGCAGTCTGAAGAATTCGATATTGACCGGCAATGCTGGCGCCGTCATCTCTGGCACCAACTTGACCGAATTTGGCAACTGCGGGGACGTGGGTGTTGCGGAAAGCGAGCCTCTGGAAAAAGTGATCAGTGGCGAATACTTTCTCCGAGACTCGCTCGACAACGCTTGTCTCGCTAAGGCTGAATGGGGGACCGCTTGGGATTCTTATGAGGAGGTGTATGTCCTCTCGGTTTTCTCAGACGGAGGACTCGACTTCCCCAGCCCCGATCCCGGAGTTCACTTCGATCCAGCCTCCACTTGGATTCGCGAAGCAAGGTGGGCATCCGATGGCACCGTGACCTGGGATGTTCACAATCGGCAAGATTGCTTCTTCACTCAATGGCAAGTCGAGACTGAATCGGATTGGGGACTCCCTACCCTCGCCGCCTCTCCCGGTGGAATTGTCCACGCGAACGAACTCGAATCCATCCTCCAGGGAACCGACCTGCTTCAGCTCAACTGTCGAGACGCGGTGCGCGGTATCACCGTGAGTACACGTCTCATTCGTGAGACCCCTGACTAGAGCACATCTCAAAAATCAGGAGACTGATAAGCTGTTGAAACTCGATCGCTTTTCGTGGGGGCTCGACGGATC
>WURV02207032.1:0-11281 GCA_011762755.2 Epimenia babai
ACCAAACATTGTCACACAGTTTAAACTGGTAATAATACGATATTTTAAGCATATTTCACACAGAAAAATATATTTTTCTGAATCTTTAATGACTGAAGTACCCTAAAATGGAAAAACCCAAATCCATATTTTTCATGTTGTAATGTATTATTAGCATTTTGCTGATTTGGGGATTTCCCGACTTCCGACTGATTTTGACATGGTGGGTCTCATATGTTGTATGAATATTGTATGAATATCACGCTATTCAGATTGTGATTGCAGCATTGAAAGAAAGAATTCGGGTCAAAATTTACTCAATGTTTCCATGGTGCATACCCAAAATTCGGGCAGCATAAAAACATCTTCCATATTTAACACGAATCATATTTAAGTCCAAATTTTCACTAGGAATAAGAAATGAGGAAAATTGCGAAATCAAAGTCTAACCATGAAATATGACATTTTGGAAACGCAGAAGACTGATATAAGCCGAGTTTTATCAACCTTTTACTGCGCGAGGAAACTGACCCAAAAATAAGGAATTTTATACTATACAAAATTGAAAGTCTAACAAACCTTGACAACATGAGTGGATTTATAAAATATGTCCTAAAAATTTTTCCGTATACCGTAATTAGTGAATGATAATGTCAACATAATATTGGAATTGACCAATAAAAATTTTTTATTAAGATACGAACCGGAAAATATTGCCAAGGGTTCACTTAGATGATGGATCTGTATTTTTTCGTGCGTTCGCAATTCTTCACACGGAGTTGATCCTGGAGAATGAAAGAGTCACCAAGGCAATGGTACATACTGAATATGGGTATTATTGTAGAAAAATCCATTTGCATTACTATGGAGACATAAATCATTTAAATTGTTTGGTTCTGTTAAATTATCATTTTATAGTTATAACTTGTATATGAAATTTTACCTAATAGTTATGTTTCTGTCCCGTTATGAGGTAAATGAGAAGAACTAAGACCTTCTGTATGAAAAACTAAGCTTTGTTATAATGACATTAAGGCTCATATATTTACATTGTTAATACTGCATCTTCACTTGAAGGTATGAAACGTTTGATACAAATACATATGGTTCATTTAAAAGCATTTGACTATAGTACTACTGTATTTTACAGGGAAAATAAAACATTTTTGCATATAATAGAAGTGATGCAACACTTATGGTTCTTAGAGGGTGTAAGAGCTGCCATAATTCTACAATACTGACACACACGAAGTAAAATGAGTTGTAGAGATGATAAATGGATTTCGACTATTTTTCCATGTCTTTGTGACAGAACTAATAATGTTCTACCCTGCTAACAAATAAACAAATACAATAGGAGTTTAGTTTAACCAACTAACTGAAATAACATAAATAAATATAAAATTATACACCTAAACGAGTGCAACAACGCAGTAAAAAAGTAAATTGAAAGTAAAGTGTAACAATTACGTACCCCATTTCAAAGCCACGTAGCTTGCCTAATAGCAGTTTAGCCTACGAATCATTGGAGAAAGCAGCTCTAAATTTACAATACCAACAGGCACCAGCAAAGCGCCTCACGAATTAAGTTTTCTGTCCATATTAATTTGTATTGCAGCAAATGAATTTCACTGTACTTCTCCATAGGCAAGTCAACTAGAGCAAAAACCTAGCCCAAGGATAAAACGGAAGAACACAAATGCTATTCGAACCCACCTCCTACTGGTTCGTAAAGTGATGCTCTACCAACAGAGCCATCCCATTTCCATAAGCTATTTCGTTATCATAGGCTTACTGTTCGAAGTGTAATGCAATGAGTAATAGACTCACGAAACTAGTATTACCGGCATAAGCGACAACGTCAACATTGAAATCTTCCCGAGCTAAACTGATGCAATGGTATTGCATTCGCGGACTTCGCCCCAGATCGCCAAGCACAACGACACACACATTTTTCTTACATTTACTTAGCCTGTTAATTACTAAATATGAGAACACAAATGAAATTAAAATTGTCAATAGTAAATATTCCCAAAACATGATTTTGATTATTTTTTCTAATGTTTTGTTCTTAGCACTGATGGGAGCGCGTCGTCGTTGTCGTCCGCTCAAAGCCACGCAGCACGAGAATTTTCTTTTTCATCTAAATCAACCACGGTGACATCCAAGTTCATAATCCCCATATACAGTTACGTACGCTGTTGAATAACGATTATAATGTGTCAATAATGAAAAAGTATTTTAAGTATTTGAAACGCTTTCATTTACACTGCCTCTAACCATTTGTACGAAATAAAATCACAACGATTATAACTAGGTTGTAAATTATCTGAAGTTTAGTTGTTGAATCGAGAAAATGAAACCGAAAGCAAAAAGATCAGTATTTATTTAGCGTTCCGGTATTATACTGTTACGTTCCTGCTGAGTCTAGCTATCAAATAGACTCAGTTAAGTAATAAGCTGAAATCAACGACTTTCGGGAGATGTTAGCGTATGGCATTAATAAAACAACTTTATAAACCTTTCATGACAATAACATCTAGAGGAATAAGTAAAAATATAAATAGGGTAAGGGTGTGTAGTGTGTACTGCAATCAACTATTAAATTGTTAACAATAATACACGTCACGTTTAGGTTACTTGCTTTACCTGGGATTGCCCGTTTTTGTACCAGAACTACTAGTACTGTAAATTAAAGTGACTATTATATATCGCACTTAAAAGCCGCTCGCTTAGCCTGTCGAATTGCGGTTTACAACATGAAAAGTGAAGGCTCATGATGAAGTATACTTGTATACGAAAGCTTGCGTTAATCACAACCTTAGTTAGTCAATGAGCTGTTACCTTCACTTTTGTATTATACAACAGGGCTAACATGGCAACCCGCATCTATTTGGTTTACAACGTGTTATTGGAAAGCGCCAGCAAAACCCTCACAAATTTGCTTTCCCAGTGTAATTTGAGTTCTCACAAATTAACTCCGTAGCGATCCAGGTTAGGATTATGGTATGGAACATCAGCGGCCGGACCAACACAGTTAACTGTGCTGGACTGAAGTACTTCGCCCTAGAATACAATCAAGAAACACAATTGTATTGTGCAGCATTTGACCCCTCCACTTTCTGTTTTGCAGGCCAACGCTCTACCAACTGAGCTGTCCCATTCCCGTTACTGTACTACATAGCTACTAGTACTAGTTTTACACCTTCGAGCTCTTGCATCATGTCAATGTAATCTCCCAGACAACTAAATTTTCCAAAATGCTTAAAAATATATTCTAAATTCCGTAGGTATTGCCATAAAATATAAATAATAATACCAAACGACTAATATTAATTTTTCCCCGATATCACATACTTGATTTTAGTAACTTAATGATTATTTTTGCACTTGAATGCCAAAAATATTGAATATATCCTTATCGCATTTTCCTACTTTTGAATGTTAATAATCATGATTAATGTTGACTCCTAGTTGAGTATGAATTTTAGACATGAAGCAATATTTCATGATTCAGATGGCTGGACCTGTGGAAACCTCAATAACAAAGAAATTGAATGAGGCTTTTAAGGTACATCACATACATTTCCAACAGACTTAACTATTACAGTCAGTATTATGTACCATGAAAAATGCAATAGATTTATATATTACAGGGTGGTTATGTAAGGGTTTACTCCCCTTGATGTAGCTGTGTTTTAGATGCTCTCTGGGTGTTCTTTATGGCGCTTACTACTCTGCACTTCACCATCTCATTGTTAATAATCAACTACCACAGATTTAGTGGAGTGTGTGACATGTGTCGGCTATTTGTAGGCATTTGAAATTGGTAAAGTGAATGGACAAAGGACAGCCTTCTATAGGGGTTTTCACTATGTTGTTTTTCCCCACCCATCATAATTCATTCGTCCTGTTAATTACATAGGCTAGCAATGTAAAGAACCAAGATGGCCTACACATTAATCACCTTGGTAACCAGCAGATTTTTTCATAACTAACTTTTAGATCAGTTAATCAGTGGCGTTATTGAATATAAACGAAAATGACATTCATGTGTAAATATCAATGTAAATATAATGGCAGTATCATCCATTGCTGTATCAATTTGCCTTACTACAATTTCTCTAAATTTTTTACAGCCTACGCACTTAGAAGTCATAAATGAAAGCTACATGCACAATGTCCCCAAAGGTAATAACGTATTAACAATCACAGACCCATGACGCATGTGAGTAAACGGCAAAAATTCCAGGTTGCGTGTAAAGTTTCTAGTTTCAAACAATATTGCTAGATAAATTAAACAGTTACTATATTTTAATTTCAAATTACAACATTGAAATGGCGATCTGTGTAAGCTACGGTATCCTATAAAATACAAGGAATACATATTTTGATAGAGAGAATCGCAAGCGTGATCAGAAAATCTTAGCCTCTGTCAGGTCCAATCAATTCCATTGTCTCTTTGTATTACTTCATGATGTTTTTCCGTATGTTTTAGAAGTCTTCCATTTTTTGCTATTTGCCTATGCAGGCATGATGATATAGGTAGTGTAATAGAAAATTGTAGGAGAGAATTGCACAGAAAAAAGCATTAGTAAAAATAGATTGCCACATATTTAGCCATTTGGGAACTACATAAATGTTGTCTATTTATATTAATCATTCACTTCTACAGAATCTGAGATGCATTTTAAAGTCGTTGTCGTGTCTGACAAATTCACGTCTAAAAGCATGATTCAAGTAAGTATTTTAACATTCATGAACATTATTATCATTCTATAAACAATATGGCTGACCATATTCATTGATAACCATACGATTGATGGACTTCTTTTAGTATCTAATACCCCCACCACGTAAATTCAAGTTATAAAGACACTCCATGTTAATCAGAAGCTATAAATACCACTTATCAAGACATAATTATATGTGTACTAAAGCACAAGTCATGCATCGTGTATGAAAACTGACTATAATGGGTCGATGGTTTTTTCCTGTGCATTTCTTTCCAGCTATAGTGGGGGAGTTAATTTCGGCTCTAATTTCAAACTAAAGTGATTGTTTCCTGGAATATGCTTAAAATATGTCACCAGATTTGTCACGCAGCAATCAGTTACTCATGCAAAGTATGGTAATTTGCTCAGAATTAAGTTTTTACTGCGTTATAAAATTTAAAACAGTTCAAAGCCAGGTTGGGTTTCAGCTTTTCTAACTAAGAGACTAGTGGAGGCAACTATGACCGAAGGGACACTATGATATAAACTCTCATGCCAAATTCATGTATCGTAATGTGAGGCCCATAAATAATCTTTCTGAATAAAAAAGCAACAGAGAATATTTTATATTAATCTGGTATTATACATTTATTACATAGTTGGAAAGCCAGGATTTTGAATTCAGAGGATGTTTATCGAAGTTAGCGACTGCAATCTGTGCTGCATCCAACGTGAGCACATTCTGCAAAGAGGGGCATTAAAAAATGGCAAATACCACATAACTAGCATATTCGCAGAAATAATGTGAGGCGGTTTGGGATTTGTTGTAACTGTTACAGAGACATCGTATGATACACAACGAACTTAAAGAAGAATTCGAAGCTGGATTGCACGCCTTATCAATCGTCGTGAGTCTCAACTGTTTAACGATTAGTTGAGAATTTCTCATTTTCTGTTATTCAAAAACAAATGAACGCGAATAACATCATTTAATACTAATCGAGAAGTTATTTTTCACTTCAACATTCAGCAAATATTATTCATCAGGTGTATATTCAAAATGGAACAAAACCATATGGCCTATACATCATATGCAAGCATTAATGATAAATGCGAAATGTATAATGTAAAACAGGATATATATAACGGGCTCTACTGGATCTTTTCCCTATCTGTGTTTTGCCCCACTTTTAGTTTTTATCATATTGCTGTGTTTATTTTAGCTCCTTACGTTTACTGATTACTGGCTGTTTATCGTATGCCTGGCTCGTGTGTATAGTTGGTATGGTAAGAAACCAACAAAATATACTTGATACAATACATAAAGATGCAGCTTTATTTTAATCTCAGTCGAAAAAGTTTTACCGTATTTTCAATACGACTAATACCTTTACTATCTTGAATATTATCAGACATTACATTTCGAATTTATATTTCCGAATAATTTATATCTATTTTCAATTTAGGCCAAAACCGCCGAGCAATGGGAAGGCAGTCCGAAAGTACCCGAATCACCCAAATGTCTCGGTGGGGCGAAGTTCTAATGGTCTCGTTAGAGATTGGTCCGTGATTCCACGGTGATCAGACACACCGTCAGCATTCAATTCGCAGCACAGGCTGACATTCATTTCTGTTCAGCTCAAGAGATATCTGCTAGAACTGTATAAATTTGGCCAAGACCATCCATTGTATTATAATTCTTTTTAAATTCAATCCGTGGTTTTTAGCATTTATTGTGCATTTCTTTGAAAAAGACCCTCCACTGGTATAATTTAATAGTAATAATAATAATCAGGATTTTGTATTTTTAGCTCACCTGAGCCTATGCTTGGTGAGCTTTTCTGATCGGAGTTCGTCCGTCCATCCTTCCGATGTTAAAACTTTCTAAAAAAATCATCTTAAGAACCGCTTATCGCAAAGGTCTGCCATTTGGCAGATATTGTCCTTGGGTTGGCCTCTTCGAGATTTGTTGACGGTATCGTCATCGTTGCTAGGGGAGGTAACTTCTGCCGATGTTTGTATTTTTTCTTGAAAAACCACTTATCACAGAGGTCTGCTATTTGGCAGATATAGTCCTTAGGGTGGCCTCTTCTAGATTTGTTCTTGGCATCGTCATCGCTGCTAACAGGGTAACTTCTACCGATTTTCGTAATTTTTCATATAAAATCTTCACAACCACTTATAGCAGGTCTGCTATTTGGCAGATATTGTCTTTGGGTTGGTCTCTTCTAGATTTGTTCATGGTATCGTCATCGCAACTAGGTGGGGGTAACTTCTGCCGATGTTCGTATTTTTGATGTCTTCGAAAATATTTTTCAGGTGAGCATCTTGAGGCCTCTTTTATGGTCTTCATATAATGTATATTTAAAAATTTATCAGTGATCAACGATGCCATGTACACAGAACTGGGGCATGATCCCCTAGCTCGCCAGGTGGGATGGGTGGTACAGTGGGTACTTACCTAAGGAGGGTCGCTAAAAGTTTAAGAATTACTGAAATAGAATCAGTGATAGGTCTTTCTAATCGTTCATTGATATCATTGTTCTCACAAGAATGACTTGAATTTAGGGCTAGATACATACAAGTACATAAACATAATTTACCAATAAATGATACAAAACAGTCATGCGTTCATTGTGATGTCTCATTTATTTTTAAGAATGAGTAAAATTCATCAATTATTCCATAAATGTACAAGTAGAATTGTTCTGATTAAATTACATGAGAAAAATAAGCAGAATACTGATTCCTTATCGTGCTGGCCATATATATACAAGGATGTCTGTTACTTGTAACAATCCTCTGCATGAATCGTCAGTGATTACCAATCAATTTCTCTGAGAAGCAGTATTTCTGTGCAATTGAAATATTCAGCGAGTATATATTAGTTACTAAAGAGTACAGTTAGGTAATACATCTCAAAGAATCAAAACGAATCTGCATTATACGAAGTATGTTAAAATCAGCACTTGCCCCCACTCTAAAGTATTTGGGTAACTGATGGTTGTACCCGGGTCGTGGGCAGTTGTAGTCGAGTTGCAAGTAGTTGCACGCGGGTAGCCAGAAGTTGTAGACGGGTTATCAGATAACCTTTAGCCATAGTTTAGACCAGGTGCAATATATACAAATTACACACACCTTTACAATGGTATTACAGTAATTGTTGCCACAATGGTTCTTGATGAAAAATGGGAAATTACACAAACATTTTCTGTTTATTCCTCGGCACTATGAAATTGTTACAACCCTTGATAAACTGTGGATCAACTATAGGAAAACAATTGATTTATTATGAAAATACAGCCCCAAACACCAAAATAGCCCAAAAATCAAAATATTCCCGGTGAACAAGATTCGGGACTATAACTTTGTTACTAATATAACATGATTGACATTTTACTTAAATAATGGGTTGTGTACTTGCCAAATTCATGATTAGGTGCAAGAGGTGTGGGTTGCCGTGTTAGCACGTATGATACGAAAAGTGAAGGTAATACCTTACTGACTAAGATTATGACTAGCACTAGCTTTTGTATACAAGTATTTGTAAGGAGTCTTTGATTGACATTTTTGTCAAACTTTGATTGGGAGGGCACTAGAAATCAAATAGAATTCCATTCCATTTCACTTAATGATGGTGTTAGGCTATGATTTAACTTAAATGTATTTTTTTTCGTGTTATGTTAGGCTATGATTTACCTATATCCACTTACTACTGTGTTATACAATATAATGAGTTGTCACACGAAATGTATATAGGCGCTTTAGAGACATACTAGTTATTAGGGCGCCTCTAAAACAAATGTATTATTATTATTATACTTCATCAGGTGTGATGAGTAGTCGCGGTGACACACACGGAATATATACTGAAGCGGGAGAATAACAGAGAAAACATCAAGGCTATGTAGATACAAACATTCGCTGTGCAAATATTGGAAACATCCAGTAAGCCAGAAACGAAGCCAAGGCGGCACCAACACAGCAAGCAGCTAGCCTGCTAACAAAAGGGGTATAAAAACAGAGTAGAAATCAGACAGCAACGCAGACAAAAGTACAGAAAGATAAAGCAGAGGTTAAGATTGTAGGAGTGTGAACAGCAGTAGCAGGTAGTCAAAGAGTGGAGAGAGAAAAAGTGATAGTAGAAGTGTATAAGGTATATGTTGCAATTTATTAATCTTTATAATGAAAGCGATGGTGTGGGTTCTACTACGCAAGTAGTAATAAAGGATTTCACGTGACACTACAGTTATATTAAAACATAGCAAAATTTATATAATGCTCCACAAAAATTCTTAGCCTATCCATAATGCATCAATATCGCTGTAGCGTCATGTGGAAACACCATTTTATACATTTTGTATAAAACTAAAATCTATACATATAACAAGCCACAAAGTGCTTAAGAATTTACTTTAAGAAAGAAACAAAATACTGTAGTACAGTACGCCATGTACCGTATTTGATGACTCGTTAACATAAAACCCCTCGATAATGGCAGTGCAACAACATCAATGTGGGATGGAATGAATACCTTCTGAACCATGTTCATAACTTTATATGTCATCAAATCCGGGCATCGGATAATGTAAGGCGAACTCCTCGACTCTGTCCTTGAGCTGTTTAATACGCGCTCGTACTGATTCATCCTTGGCAACCATCTCCTTGAAGTCTTTCAACAACGGCCCGCAGGTCTTGTTCACGTCTTGGGCTAACAGCAGGCCTTCAACAACACGAATGTTCGTAAAATAACCGTCGACAATGATGCTGCATCTAAGAATTGTAATGGTGAATGATTTCCTATACATTTTACAGCAGCATTAAAAAGGTGAATAATAATCCATCAGTAAGGATGCAAACTTGGTGAATATCAGAGTGTAGATAGTGACGGTTTCTTCCCTCTCACATTGCTGTGTTTTGCACTTCGATCATACTTTTCCTTGCTCTCTTTCTGCTACGTCGTCATCTCACTGTATGTAATCGTTAGATTTAGCTATTGCAAATATGCAACTGAGGTCGGCTGTCTCTTGACACGGCACAAAATCATTGATCCAATATTCACACTGCATTTTGTTGATGGTCACTGATTACCTGACATGTTGTCAAGTCTAATACATTCACGCAGGGCGATTGAATTTACTGATAATGCATATGATATGATGACTCATGTAAACTTACAGAATACAGAGCATCTCACCTTCATTCACGAAATCTACGACCTTCTCGAAGTCAGCTTCGCGGAAATTGCGCGATGTTAGTGCGGGTGACCCGAGTCGCAGGCCGCTTGGCTTCAGTGCGCTTTTGTCACCTGGACAAGTGTTCTTGTTGACGGCGATACCGATCTCTTCGAGGACCTTTTCGGCGCGAGCACCATCCAGGTTCACGGATCTCACGTCAAGCAGGATGAGGTGAGTGTCCGTCCCACCTGGAACAGAAATTACTTGACCAAAACTGTGTGTCACCAGCGTAAAAGTGAAAAGAAAATGCCGTGAGACGAGTGCAACAAAAACGAAGCTGTGTATGAGGTAAAAAAGGCCCCAAACTACTGCCTTGTGGCACACCGTGAGATAGAAAACGCAGAGATGAAGATGAATGGTCAACATTTCTATGAAAAGTCCTGTCTGAAAGATACATCGGGGACAAAATTTCTTCCATTTATATGAAACTGAGACTAAGAATATGCAGCAAAACAGAATGTCCAGCAGTGTCAAAAGCAGCAGAAAGATCCTACAATATTAGTATCACACACTTTCCAGAGTCAAGATGAGGGATAATGCTGTCACTGATGTAGGCGAGTGCAGTTTCATCACTGTGACAGATGCGATAGGTGGGTAAAGGTAATTGTCAGATAGGTGAATGTGGATGCACTTAGCAATGAGCGATGAGCTAGCGTTTGCAGGATTTGGAGGAGTCTGATTGGACACTGGTCTATGGCCTATGAGATCAGTTACTAGGGTTTCTTGACTTTGGGTAGAGCAATAACAAGTGGGTCCTTTATGGAGCCTGGAAAACTGGATTCTTCAAACATCGTATTGATGATATTGACATATGATGCACTGCTGAGGAAAATCTTAAGAAATAAAGAAAAAGAAGTTTTAATTGTGACTGCTGTGAAATGTTACCTAATTCTTTGACAGTGGTATTTGTAAATTCAGTTAAGTATGGTACATTTGGTGAGCATTTTGGAGTTCTGAATTACATTAGTGGGAGGTATTTGATCAAGGGCACATCTGATATCAGCAACTTTTTTATCGAAAAATTGTACAAAGGATTATGAAACTTGTTTGTAGTCAATAACAGAATTGTGATCTGATGTTTGTTTACTTGATTACAATAATAGGTCTCCTTCGTCTGTGAAATAACATGAGGCTCTGCTAAGTTCGTCAGTTTTAAATTTGCGGGAAATTCTTGCGGAAAATTCACTGAGCACAGCGTCGATACCTGTGAGCTTTAGTTACCGAGTAATAAAATTCTCTACCTTCAGAAAATGTCGCTATAAAAGCATAGCTTACAGGGGGCAGTTGGCGTAGTGGTTAGAGCGCTTGACTTTGGATCCAGGGGTCCCTGGTTCAAACCTCGCTCTAACC
>WURV02207043.1:0-11279 GCA_011762755.2 Epimenia babai
TATATATAAAGAAACGCATATTTTGTTACTGGTTATATTATGTTGTTATTATCTAATACATTTCATAAGTGAATGTGATTATGATTATGTCTTCGCCGCATTGATCGCGCAGGAGACTGTACAATTCGCTCATCTATGATTTCCAACTCGTCCATTAGAGCGCCGATAAAATGGTTGCGAGTTGTCGGTTGAACATTCCGCTCCCGTACTCATCTTCCGAGCACGTCCCACAAATGTTCGATCGGTGAGAGATCAGGACTGAAAGCGGGCCAGCCAAGTGTACAGTAAGGCTGATCGGTAAGATACTGCATCGTTAGTCTGGCAAAGTGGGGACGGGCGTTGTCCGGTTGGAAGTGGCGAAGGTTGGGGAGTGTCTCCATGAGAAGAGTTAGAGTTTGGGTAAGGATGTTGTCCCTATATTCCTGGTATTCAAATTGCCATCAATGATCACGAGTCGAGTCCGCGAGCTGTAGGATATCCCCGCCCACACTATTACACTTGTTCCCCTCCAGCGATCACGTTCTCTCACATTGTTATCGGAGTACCGTTGTCCCCTACTTCAGTAAACGCGTTTTCTGCTATCACAACCTAGCGGATTAAAGCGGGACTAATCACTAAAAAGTACGGTGTTCCACATTGCTTGAGTCCTACACCACTGCAGACGACGGACCCTGCGGATGTCATTGATAAGGTCGCCGACACCGTAACCCCGCTTCACGAAGCCGGTTTCGTACCGTTTGGTCGCTGATACGATGATACGATAGTTGCACCTTCACGGGGTCTACCGAGGTGTGTCGGCTGCCGTACGGAAGCGGTTTATATAATTTTGGCGAACAATTCAGCGATCTTGTCTGCGGCCGGTCACACGTGGCCTTCCACACCTAGGCCTGTCGTCGGTCACTCCTCTCGCGTAGAAACGATCGCGAAGTCGATAGATGGTGGTGGCGGCATGATCGTCAAATTTATTAGCCATGGCCTGCGGTTCAATTTCAGCCTCTTATTGTCCTATAGCTCGACCTAGCTACACAGTTGTTAGGGCTTTTTCCCTCTGACGTCTGCTGTACTTCAGATGCTCTATATATGATCTCTATGTTGCCCTCTCCGCTATGTCATCATCTCATTGTAAATAACCATTGACCTTCCATAGACTTTGCGGAGTGTGCGACATACGTAGCTCGTATGTAGACATCTAGAACCAGTGGCGTGAATGGTGTTTTTCCCCCACCCCTTATAAGTGAGGCTAATCAAATTGTCGTGTTAACCACATAGGCTAGCTTTGTAAAGGGTCATACATGAAATTGGCCTACAGGATTACTTCGGTAGTCAGCCTATAAATAAATAAATGACTCTTAATGCCTACAACTAGTGGGTTTGTAATGCGTTTTTAGTGCGTCATCAAGCAAAAACACTAGCTGTAAACCATCAGCCAGCAAACTGTACAAGCTGCTTCAAACAGCCGCAAATATTACACCACTTGCCTTTACTTCATAAACACAAGGTCATAAAAAAATACCACTGATTGCTACGAATGTAACTCAAGACCTGATTTTTATGGCCATATCGAACACTAGTGAGCTTAGCCAGCTGTATTTAATGGCATAACAACAACAACCTTTATATAATTCCCCACGGTATAGCTCAGTAAAAATATCCATTACTTCCACGACTGGGGTATGTTTATTTCTGTTTTTATAAATTTTTTTGCATCGATTAACTTTTTTTGCACGTGTTTCTTTATCGACAGACTAGTAGGCATGTGCACACACCACTGAGAGTGACATTTGACATGTTTTCTTAGTAAAAACAGCCTATGGTCACGTTAACCCGTTGGTTGGCTGTTATTCATTCCTAACAGGGCTCAACCTAAACTGCATTTATTGTGATGTATCTTTATACGACGACTGTTTATTGCTGCGTGTCCCGATCACTCGAATGTCAGACGCGGCTTCCTGCGTGAGCCAGGTATCGACCTCGCGTGACATAGAACGAATTCTACGATCCTAGTGAAAAAAAAAACTCAAGAAAAACTGGTCGTCTGTCCCAGACTAATCTTACGCCTGGCAGTTAATGCGTAACTCTACCCTAATACATAGCCCATGTACTACGTCTCAAGAACTGGTATCATCAACTATTAACGATAGTTAACCCGTCCAACATCCATGGAGGTCTGTCAATCAACATTTGAGCTAATGGGTCGAAGGAGCTTACCCAGCTCAGGCAAACAGCTCCGGCAACAATCTTCTGTAGTCAGCCTATTTACATATATCTACTTACATAGGTACTGTGTAGTTAGCATAGTAATTAGATCGTTGGACTGGAAATTCACAAGACGCTGGATTCATTCCAGTCTGGTTGCACCGTCTTATATCAACTCTCCGGCAGAAACGCTGCCATAAATTCTTTTTAATGCAACATAATTATAATTATATTATTAAGTATTATGAAATGTGGGTCTACTCTTTTACAATAAATGCATGAGGGACTTTTAATTTGTTAAAGATAGTCACTAGATCTGAGAGCTGCGACGAAAATAAGGCAGGACATGTTTTTGATTGGATGAAAAATATGATGAAATATTATTAGACTGCAGAAATGTGAGGTAACTATGTGTACAAAAAAGAATTTATAGATAATCTTCTGTTAGTTATGTACACTGTACATGTTTTCATATTTACACAGCAGATTTTTATGTGCCAAAGGATGTGCCAAATCTTTTTGTTATGCGCCATATCGGATTTTGATGCGAAATTTGGTGGGCGCATTTGCACATACCAGCGTGAACGCTGATGCGTATATACGTACAGAGTATCAGACGATATTGCTGCATTGCGAGAAGCTATACGATGTCAGTGACTTACTGTCTTGTATTCCGTGATGTCAAGGGAAGATATTCTAGAGATGACAATTTAGATAAGGAGTCACCATATTTCTTGGAAAGATTATAAACCAAAATTTCCCACTATATCTAGTATACGTATGTTATTAATTAATCAAATTGTTTAACATAACTTATTAATTACATGGCAAACTGAGCTTCTGAAGGAAGCGGGCCATTTTTCATCCGCAGGACCCAGTTTCACCGCATCGACACAATTGGAATACATTCTCACAATAAAACCAGTTCGATTTTCAACTTTCCATTCAGATATTTTTCATTTTCTCTCAGTAATTAGGTTAAGTGTATTCCCTGTCCCATAGCGCGGCCAAAGCTGCCATGGGTAGTCTGTGTCCAGCACCAGCTGACCACCCCACAGGCATTGTTAATTAAGCACCCTTCCTACTCACAACTAATTATTTCTATTTCTGTTATAAATGGCCTCTGACAAGGACCTCCCTGCTTTCCCACGAGCATGGATAGAATTTCACCATGGGGAGATAATTAGTTCTTGTGTTGTCTCTCTCATGAAATGGTTCGTTTAATTGGAAATGAGATATAACAAAATTCATAGAATCCCAGATATTTTCCAACAAAATAAGGTAAAATATTTCTCAAATTGTTTATATTGCAGGAATGCTTTTCCAATTACCGGTGAAAATATTTGTACTAGGAAAAGAATATTTACTGCCCCTTAGAACCTTACATAGTGAGTGATGCTGGCAGCCGTGTTAGCTAAGGCAACAAAATATTAAGGAATTTTACATCCACATTATAACAAGCTTACTCTGCTTAAGAAGGTTTCACTTTCTCTTTTATGTTGCCATGCTATAACTAGCCACATCGAAGATTAAAAGATTGAATATACAGTAATTCACGATAATTCAGATGGAAATCATTGCGACCAGTTACCAGAGATTATAATAAATGTAGAATACTTACAATATAACAATAATTGTGATTGTTAACTTAATAAATCTGCCATCATGCATTGATTGTCTCAAATTATCGTTTTATCTACTGTCATTCAGCAGCGTTTTTATGAAAATTATTGGATTACTGAAGTCAATTTACTAACAAGTTTCAGATCCCAGTTTTCTAAGTGCTGATTAATATAGGAAATATGACTAATTTGAGTATTATATGATGCTTCTCCTGGGACAGAAATGCCAAATTTCACTCATGCTATCGGTTTTATGTGAAATATCGGAGTCCCTCAAGGCTCGATCCTTTAGCCGCAATTATTGGTGGGTGTTAGGAGCTACAGAGTGTTTTCTCTACAGTGTGCCTTAAGTGTGAGACGGAATCAAACTTGGATCAATGCCGTTCGTTTCCCAGTGATGCTAAAACTGAGTGACGTCATGTTTTCCAGCAATTCTAACACCACCCTTGTGCATTCGGCCGCTAGCCATCTTTTGCGTCTCATACACTCTATGGTTGGTTATCATTTAATGGCTGTAATGAAAAACCTTTTCTGTGTTTTTCTGTATATTTCTTTCCAGTTATATATATGGACCCACAATGGCAACACTGTTAACTCATCATTAAATAGGTGATGATGTCTTATTAGCCTCAGTTTTGCTCGATTGTTTTATTTAACCAGTATCTAGTAAGGATATTTCTTAGTGTCGCAGGACAAGTATTAGTACAATGTGAAAAATTTTATGTTTTCCGTTAGTTGGTTTTGGCGGTGTCTGAATAACATCAGGGACATTGTCCAACCACTGCTCATGTTGCGAACAAAGATGTTGGACGATGACATTGCTTGAGTGCATGATCGTTATTCGATTTGCCAGACTTATCATTGGTGATGTTATTGTAAAGTTTACGTATTCAAATTATCACACCTATTTGAAAGAAAATCAAGTCATGCCCTTCAAATTAAGTACACGCTCACGACGCGACGTATAACAAAATATGACAGGGAGATCCACACGTTAGACTAGTCAGTTCGCAGTACCGTACATCGTGTGACACGTCACACGCGATGATGTAGGTAGCAGGCCATCTTTATCGCTCGATATGGTATAACTGTCACCTCATCAGGGTCTTTAGTAAGATTACCGTTATTACAGTCCGATCGGGCGATGGCGCGTCCGTATAAGTCGGGCTTCTATTTGTACACTAAATGCGATAACGTTAGACAGTCATCAGCTTATACCGGACTTCGCGGTGTGATCCATATATCGACTGGCGGAGAGACACGCACAATACGAGCGATGGAGCATACGTGATGCGGTTACGAGTTTCCAATATTTGAGGGTTGACCGATATCGCGAGCGGGCGTATTGCTCATGGTGTAAGGGGATTTTAATGCGTGCTGCTTTTGGTTCGTTTTATAAAATGGCGGACACGGGAATAGGTTTTCGGATGGATTAAATAATTTATGGCCGTAACATTCATTGACCCATCCGATAGTCATCAGAAACATGTGACAGCATTGGTTAGTTCAGGGTACGGCTAATATTTTTTTTATGGTGCTGGATATTTTGATAACAGATAGGCATTTTAGAATTTTGTTGTCCTCACAAAATTATGATGAATATGTGAAATTTAAAAATTTTAAATGTCTCTGTTTCTTTGAAATGTCTCAACTTTAATGTTTCTCTTGAAAATGTTGCTACTCAGCTATTCAGTATTTATAGCCCATAATTGCTGCTAGTTACAGATAACTCTGTATGCCACTGGCTTTAAATGTTTGTGGTCTAAAAGGTCTTATATTCCTAGAGAAACTCTCCTTATATAGGTCAAGACCTGAGTTATTTGGTGGTCATATATGTCGGAGCCCACCAAGGGCAAAGATGTTTTTTATAAAGTCATCGAGAATTTCAAGCAGATCACGATAACACTCCTTAACAGATCTGGCATATCGAGAATCACCATAGATTGTCTCTCCTTGTTTGTAATAAGATTAGTTGTTACAGCTACATATAATGATCCTTAAGCCTGACCATTAAAATACGGCTGCTATTATTTTATTGCTAATATTTCATTATAAAAGCAGGAAGTCGCAGTATTTCAACCTATATCGGCGCCAGTGTTGCAGTGGTTAGAAGCGCTGCCTTTCATGCGAGAGGTTGCGAGTTGGAACCAGTGCAAACCAGGGATTTTTCCCCCGCGCCTTCCACGATAGGGAATGAGCGAGATTTATTGTACTTGAATTTTGAGAAAGATTTGTTGTGGAATAGGTTCTTATAAAAATATCTTAGGGATATAGCAAGATTTTCGCACTTGAATATTGAGAAAGATTTGTCATGGAATGGGTTATTATAAAAATATTTTAAGGATATAACAGAGCAATATTGTACCTGCAACTGACATTTAATTTCAAAGTAGCACCTAAACTCGCTTTCTCTTTTTAATGTGTCAGAATGGAAATCTTTCTTGTTTCTGTATGAAAATGAAATCTCTTTGCTATTATTATAATAATCTCTAAATCAGCTATTGATTAAATCAGAATGTCTGTCTTCTGTTATAGGTGATATTCTAGATTCAACCTAATGTGTTATCTACTGTAGATCTCAAGGATCAACTTCAATGAATGACCACTTGGCACTGACAGCTAACAATGCCCATAAAACATGCCAACTTTGGGTTGAGTTCTTCCTGTAGGCATTTTTTAAAGAGATTTGTGAATCCATTCTTCTAACATTCAATTATTGTCAGTAACATGTATCAAGGAGGCTGTCATCAAGGTCAAAAGATCTGCCATTAATGTATGCAAATCCATAATCAATGTCGTTTTGTTGAAACCTTTTAACTGATCCATTAGACAGAAATCATTATTCCATCTAGTACTATGTCCTGAATATGAGTATGGGGTTACTAATGCAACTCTCCAATTCTATAGCATGCTTCAAGCTAAACCTACGTATTTTTACTTAGTGCTTATTTTATAAAAATAACTCATAATAGTTTTATGGTGTATGTCATGGTCATGTTCTATGTCCTTTATTATTCATAAAATGTCATGTAAACAAAATATAATGATGCAATTAGCCCTTTTATGGTGTATATCATGGTCATGTTCTATGGTCTTGATTAATTATAAAATGTCATGTAAACATAAAATATAATGATGCAATTAGCCCTTTTATGGTGTATATCATGGTCATGTTCTATGTCCATGATTATTTATAAAATGTCATGTAAACATAAAATATAATGGTGCAATCAGCCATTTTATGATGTATATAAAATAATGGTTGGCGTGTATGGCTATTATTTAGTAAAATATCTATTTTAATATACTTGAAATATACAGCCGCTATTGTATGTATTACGGATTACCAGGGATGAATACATTTTCCCCATTTTCCAGTATTTTATATTCCATTTGATAGGATTATATAACTGTGGAATGAATCGATATGATTAATGTGAGGAATGATATATTGGTATCATTTAGCCATTGAATTCATCAGATATAGAAAGGCACACTGTCCAGTTAATGGGCAATATGTCATATAGATTTTGATTATATAACCAATCCAGGCATGTCACATATCAACGTAATTGCATCAAGTAATTATTTTAATGGACATAATTTTTACTGTTGTAAATAAAAACATGTTACCAAAGTACTTCTGACTGATTTAGGCTATCTCGGAATTAGATATGTTTGTTATATTTCAAGCCTAACTTAGCTGGAAATATTGCAACAAACAATTATTTTGTTATTGCTTTATTTATTGATGCATTAAAGGTGAAGTTAACATCCTACTAACATACTGAGGTTATAAGTCACAGATATACTTTATCAGGTATATTCATAGTTCTTCTTTGAAATACACAGACACATAGTCGTAAGAGTAAGACTAAATAATACATCTATGTCTGTAATAGTTATACTTTTCTAAAATGAAATTGAATGGCTATTATAATTTTGGATGATAAACACACGTATAAAGAAAAGAAAATAAGAAACAAGATTAAAACGAAGATATTGACAATAGTTTAATGTTGATGTGTATTTAATGTTGACAAAAGTTTAATGTTGAAGGGTATGTGACAAAAGTTTACTGTTGACGGGAGTTTAACATTGACGGGGTTTTAACATTGATGGGCATTTAGTATTGATGAGAATTTAATGTTGATGGGTATTTGATATTGATGAATGTTTAATTTTGACGGGTATTTAATGTTGACGGGTATTTGATGTTGACGGGTATTTGACGTTGACGGGTGTTTGATATTGAAGAGTATTTAATGTTGATGTGTGTTTTATGTTGATATGTTAATGTGAAAGTTTGTGGTTTGTATGTTCAGTGTACAAAGCTACAGAAAGCAGAATTTATTCCTGCCTGATATACGGTAATCCTCGTTCATCACTAGTATTGGCAGTATGTCCCTTGTTTCCGGTAACCGTACAATGTCCAATTTGTGAATAACCGGTAAAAGTAGCAGCATTTCATAATAACATGAATATTAATGAATATTCATAGCCATCGTTACAAATGGATTCGATCACAATAAATCGTCGTTAACTTAAAGCATAACGCCTTCAAAAAGCTCTTTAATATGACTATTCTATTAAGTGGTATATTATATATCAAAATTGAAATGTTTGACTTTAATTCATTACCCACATTATCACAATGAGATTACCAACATAATGTGGCAGTTTTATAGCCATTGACTGCCACATCTCGAAGTTAAACTTGATAAATTGGACTATAATTGTTTCATTTTTGATTCACAGTATACACTTAGCTCATTAAAACTAATACGCCATATCCATACGACCCAATATCTCCACCCAATATCTCGTGGAACGTATCCAGTCTCGTGAAATTAACATATTTACATAGTAAATTAGTAAATTGTTAATTCTTGTCTGTGTTATATACAGAAAGCTAATTTAATGCATAATTACGCGGATGAATTAGTCATTTAACCTGCGGTAGATCTCGTATAAATTACGGATAATTAATTAATTCACATCAAAAAGCGGGTGTTATTACGATTAGTTCGCGGAGAGGTTTGGTGAGTAACGCAGCGTTTTACGTGGGAGTCGGCGGCGCCGTAGCTGAGCGTACCTCAGGGACAGATTTTGATAAATGTCATTAAGGCGGAGTTACTAATTTATAGGTGTAATCATAAATGGGGTTAGCCAGTGTGGTTCCAAAAATAGATGGTGAGAAATGCGCAGAAAAGGCCTTTACCTCTGATGGGACATAATTTATATAATTAGAGATAATTTATAGGTGAGACTAGTGATTAAAGGTAAAGGTAAAGTACAACATTTATTGACCGCAAGCATCCGGGAACAAACGCTCTAAGATGCGGTTTACAATGAAATGGTTTTTGGCAGCTATTCAGCGCATATATAATACCTTCAACACTCACTTATTACCCTGCTAAGGATAATATCGAGCATCTACCTGTTTTGGAGATGGGTTTACTCCAGCAATCGGGGATAAATGATTTGCTGAGGATCAACGCAGAAAAGTCGACTGGTGGGAGGTTTGGAACCGCGACCTCTCGGTTACAAGTCCGGTGTCCATACCACTCGACTAACCGCGTCCCGTATATTTTATAGCGAGATTGTTTAAGAGATGAAAACTGGAAAACTGATATGGAGAAAATTGCCTTGGGGGTGTGGGGGTATTATACTTGTGAGACATAAAAGACATTACTTTATGGCCGTAAATAAAATATAAAGATGGAGATAGTTTAGAATTTTGAGCAGTATACATGATTTTAAATCAAAGGTTTCAATGTACCAATGAAAATTGTTGGTTACTTTAAAGAATAAAAACTAGTCATAATACACTTAGTTCATCAATATTTGTTACTGTTGCACTTTTATCAGGGCACGGTGCTGAGCTAGGTTTAGCGAGTACTTCATTCCTCTTTTATTGGTCAATATTTGTAGAAACCTCTAAATATGCTGAATCGTAATAGAATCCATTATGGAAAGTTCTAGAAGTATCCGTCTCTCTAAAATAGCTATTATTCCAATAGTTTATTACAAGATTTCAACAGATTTTGCCCTCTGTAGTTTGTAGAAACCTCAGAATATGCCGAATAGTAATAGAATTCCTCACGGAAAGTTCTAGAAGAATCCGCCTCTCTAAAACAGCTATTACTCCAATAGTTTATCACAAGATTCCAGCAGATTTTGCCCTGTGTTTTGTCATATCGGCTGTTTTCCTGCCCGTAATTTCATTTGTGAGAACGCACGCGACTGAAATCCGCCTTAATTAGACAACGTGTCACGGCTGCGTTATACGGCCTATATTGTCAAGGGAGAGAATAATATTCACTGCCAAGTGATCACGCATGACCGCTCTTGACAGATGTAATCGATTGACTCACTGTACCAGACATAGAGTAGCAATGTTCTCTTGTCTGTTCAACTATTCTAATCAATCTCTACACGTGGTATTCCGTGTCACCGTTGAATACATTCCTTGTACCATAGACAAATCTGAAAGTATTCGTTCTCGGCAATCGCGAAAATATATCGCTGTGGATGGTGGCTAGGCTATTGTGGGAGATGTTGCTAGTTTAAATCCTCACGCGGTGGATGATGGAGCAAGCTGAATTATTGCTGGTGGTGTCCTTGTTCACACTTAGGCTATCGTGCGAGATGTTGCTAGTTTAAATCCTCATTTGGTGGATGATGGAGCAAGCTGAATCATTGCTGGTGGTGCACTTGTTCACACTCAGCCAATCGTGCGAGAAGTTGCTAGTTTAAATCCTCATTTGGTGGATGATGGAGCAAGCTGAATCATTGCTGGTAGTGTACTTGTTCACACTCAGCCTATTGTGCGAGATGTTGCTAGTTTAAATCCTCATTCGGTGGATGATGGAGCAAGCTGAATTATTGCTGGTAGTGTACTTGTTCACACTCAGCCTATCGTGCAAGAAGTTGCTCGTTTAAATCCTCACAGTTACGAATCGAGATTTTTGTACTTGAATATCAAGAAAGATTTCACATTAAATGGGTTATTGTTAAAATAATAAGTAGATAATAATTACCATCACTGTCATAATTATGATGGGAGTAGCCAATGTGGTTCTATTGATTACTGGAGAGAAATTCACAGAATAAAACATATACCTCCGATGGGACTCAAACCCACCACCTTCAGATAACCGGCATTTAGGTATTCAACACAGTTTATTAGAACCACTGATGCTTGAATCTGGTTAAAATCGGTTATCTATGGGTCGTTGTTTCGAGTGCCATCAGAGGTATAGGTTTTTGGGCTTTTTTCTGTGGATTTCTCACCACATTAAATGGGTCATTGTTAAAATCCAATAAAAAAGTATAAAAAGGAGTATAGTAAGTGCACCTGACATTTACTACCATAAGTAAAAGCAAATTAAGTGGTAACACCTTTATGGCTCACTGCGGAGATATAGATCACAAGCTTTCGAATTTTAGAACATTCTT
>WURV02207054.1:0-26354 GCA_011762755.2 Epimenia babai
ATATAGTCGGGGCGTTGAAGCATCATATGGTGGACAAGGACGGAACCCTGCGGAGGATGTTGGGTCAGAATATATCCGCCCCAACATCTTAGTTCCGGCGTCTACTGAGACATGCAGTCCACGAAGTTGTCGGCAAGGGACGTCATGAGCTTGAGATAGAGATCCGGCCCCGGCTCAAAATTTGCGCCGAGGGGATCCAAGGTGCCCTGACGGGCATTACTGCCTTCAATAGCGGTTTGTACCAGCCGGTCATCGAACTGTGGCTCGCGAAAAACGCAAACCGTGTTTGTTTCTGTGATTTTCTGGCGAATTTCCTTCAGCCGGTTGATGGAGGGCGGCTCGTCAGGCTCGATCGTGATGGAGCCGACGGCGGTCAGGCCATTTTCCGCTTCGAAATACGGATAGGCATCGTGAAGGACAATAAAGGCTTTGTCCTTGAACGGGCTCAGTTTCTGTCGATTTTCGGCTTCCAGCGCCTCAAGTTTTGCAATCAGGGCCCGGGCATTGGCTTTATAAATGGATCTGTTTTCCGGATATTGACTGCCCAGGGCCTTTGTGATGGTCTGGACCATGTCACGGGCATTGGCCGTATTCAGCCAGACATGCAGATCAACTTCGTCATGATCAGCATGGTCCGAGTGATCCGAATGACCTTTATGGTCAGAATGTTCCTTGTGATCCTTGTCGCCATGGCCATGATCGTGATCGCCATGATCCTCCCAGGCACCCCCTTCGCGCAGCTCCAGTAACCTCAGTTTTCCCTCGTCCACAACACTCACGGCGTCAACGGAGGGGGCGGACTCCAGCACATTTTCCATAAACTGCTCGAAATGCAGATCAATCAGGAAGAGGAGGTCCGCGTTCTGAGTCATTCGGATCTGCGAGGGTTTTAGGGCAAAGCCATGGGGCGATGCATTGCCGTCAACCAGCAGTCCGGCAGTCCCGGTATCCCCCATAACGGCTTGCACCAAAGAATGAAGGGGTTTGATGGTAGCGACGACTTTGGTATCCTCGGCGGCGTGGGCCACCTTTTCTTTCTCTTTTTCTCTCTTTTTCTCTCTTTTTTCTCTCTTTTTTCTCTCTTTCTCTCTTTTTCTCTCTTTTTTCTCTCTTTTTCTCTCTTTTTTCTCTCTTTTTCTCTCTTTTTCTCTCTTTTTTCTCTCTTTTTCCCTCTTTTTTCTTTCTTTTTTCTCAGGTGAGCGTCTTGAGGCCTCTTGGGCCTCTTGTTGAACATTTCATTTTTATTTTCTTGGGACTGGTCATATTTGATGGAAAGCTACGTTCACCGGGCAACATGTCAAACATAAAACATTAATTTTATGGATTAATTACTTCTTTGCCTCAAATTATTTGTGCACACTTGGTAATAGATATGATGATGACTTCATAGCTTTAACAGCAGATTTGGTGTTTTTTTTCAGAAATAGCATTCCTGGATCGGCCATCTGTGTGTACAACATGTCCTCCATTCATCGCTCATTCATTGGTCCATTCAAATATCAGGCAACATCACGGTCAGCATGGCAACGGCACGCAAACAGACGTCATCAGCAAAAAGTGATGAGACTGTCTAACTGTGTCTATACTCTATTATACCACAATGTTTTGGGTTCACTATAGAGCTGTGGACTACCTGTTTTCTCCTAATACACTTAATTGTTTCAGTCTAATATACTGCAATGTCTTGTGTTTACTGTTCTGCAATATTTTGTGTCCACTGTCTTGCACTGTCTTGTGTCTACTGTCCTTCACTGTCTTGTGTCTACTGTCCTGCACTGTCTTGTGTATGCTGTCCTGCACTGTCTTGTGTCTACTGTCCTGCAGTTTCTCATGTCTCCTGTCCTACACTGTCTCATGTCAACTGTCCTGCAGTTTCTCATGTCAACTGTCCTGCAGTTTTTCATGTCAACTGTCCTGCAGTTTTTCATGTCAACTGTCCTGCAGTTTCTCGTGTCTCCTGTCCTGCAGTTTCTCATGTCAACTGTCCTGCAGTTTCTCATGTTAACTGTCCTGCAGTTTTTCATGTCAACTGTCCTGCACTGTCTTGTGTCTACTGTCCTGCCATGTCTCACATCTGTTGTATTAAATATCCGTGGTTGAAGTGTTGGCTTAAAGCAAGTTTGAATCCATATATCGACATACGTACTGATGATGAACTACTTGTCACCATTTTGTCCCTCTATTTGAGGCTTACATTGTACTAATTTATTATATTCAGTCACCAACTGCATTTTTTGTCAATATTTCTGTAGGCAATCTTTATTACTGTATCACATAAAAAAGCTTTGCATAATATTTTTACTGTATGTATCACATTGAAACTTTACACTCTGAAACATTCCTGAAATTGCTGTGTATTGTATTAGCTCACCTGAGCTCAAGCTCGATGAGCTTTTCTGATCGAAGTTTGTCCGTCGTCCATCCTATGTTAACATATTCTTAAAAAATCTTCACAAGAACCGCTTATCGCAGAGGTCTGCCATTTGGCAGATATTGCCCTTGGGTTAGTCTCCTCTAGATTTGTTCATGGTATCGTCATCGCAGCGAGGGGAAGTAACTCTGTCGATGTTCGTATTTTTTCTTGAACAATCTCAAGAACCGCTGATTGCAGATATCTCCTATATGGCAGATATTGTCATAGGGATGGTCTCTTCTAGATTTGTTCATGGTATCGTCATCATAGCTAGGGGAAATAACTTCTGCCTATGTTTGTATTTTTTTCTTAAAAAAAATATACTTCTAAAGAACCGCTTATCGCAGAGGTCTGGTATTTGGCAGATATTGTCCTTGTGTTGGTCTCTTCTAGATTTGTTCGTGGTATCGTCTTTGCAGCTAGGGGAAGTAACTTCTGCTGATGTTCATATTTTTTCTTAAAAAAATCTTCTCAAGAACCGCTTATCGCAGGGGTCTGCTATTCGGCAGATATTGTCCTTGGGTTAACATCATTCAGATTTGTTCAGCATCTCGTCATGGGAGCAAAAGGAGTAATCTCTATCAACTTATTTATTTGAAAATGTTTATCTCTATGTCTGCTTAGTGCAAAGCTCTGCCATTTGTCAGATATTGTCTATGGAGGTCTCATTCACATTTGTTTAGCTCATCTCTATTTAGGCAATTGGATGTGATTTCAAGCCAAGGTTTATTCACAAATCTGTATTTTCTTGTTTCAGTATCTTAATTGGTATTTTCAGGTCTCTTTGTCTTGTTTTTGATGTCAGGCAGTGTTTTTGTCTTCTCGATATTCTAATATTAAGGTGGCCTCCTTGGCCTCTTGTTTTGTCATTTTCTCCGTTCTTTCAGGTGAGTGTCTTGAGGCCTCTTTGGCATCTTGTTTATGTATATGATCGTAGATAATGTAGCCACATAAGTAAACTAAGTATAACATTACAGGCATAGATTATTTAGGGTTTACTCATGTAAAGTGTTTTTTGTCATCTAAGCTAATAAGTACAGTTTTATCAAATACATTTCATGTCATTTTACACTGAGTATTTTTTCTCGAGCCTTTCACTCTATGTTATTGACCTTTGTGTTTCAATATCTTGAGGGTACAATGAAGCAATATTATGAGTGCAATTGCCGTTTGCTATCATTCATATAGTAACACTAAAACTTTACCTGTCTTTTCAATAACTACAGTGTTCCCCAAAGAATGAGGCCCAGAAACGCTCTAATATCATGACCCAGAAAATCATGTCGGCCCAGAAGTACCAGCTCATGGATTATGCTGTTCAACCTGTCTCAGACACACCACTGAAAGTCAAAATGGCAGAACAGTGAGTCATTCACATCATTGGATAGATAGTACAGTTGTGGGTCAACTTTGCTCAGCCATGTTGAGGAAAAAACAGTAAATGGGCATGCTGGTAGAATATTTTCGATAGGTGTTGCTATTTTTGACATGAGTCCTGTGATTTTTGCAGTTTGACTGTAACAGTCTCTGTTGCTTAGGTAATTTTATTTCTTTTATTATTAATAACAATACCTTTGTACTCCCTCCTTGCTAAAAATTTGATGAGCATAAATCTTTGTCATATGAATGAAATATAACCTCAGGGCGCTAGGAAGGATACATATTTAATGGTAAAATTTCGCAGGGAACACGATAAAAAGAATCTCATTATTGTCCGACCCCTCCTCCGTATTTTGACATGATTGGCGCCTCATTTGATAGGCACTTTCTCTCAATAAAATCTGTTCATCCATGGCATCAAAATAGTTCTTTAAATAAAATAATACATCATTCTCACATCAGTTGGTGGTTGGCATAACCAAAAAATGGTATTTCATTTTACTGTACAGTCTCACCCACATAAGTCGTACCCGATCTCTCGACAAACCGGCTTAATTGACAGCCATTGTCCGGTTCTATTATTCATCCCATTACACATAGTCAGTTAATTCATAATTATGATGTTAGTCGAAGTCGGCTAAAGTTGAATAAAGTCCGACTTGACACGTTCATGTTGTCCCCGTTGTCCACAAACGGTGTTATTTATGACGCTATCAGTCGACATGCTCGGTACAGCAATCTGTGATTTGATCCTCATCACCTGTCAGTCACGGATGCTTGCACACGATACATGACCGGTGCATTCAAAAAGCGATTCTAGTCTAGAATTACGTCACAGTTTATTGCAGTCATGTTCGTGTGATCCTTACGATATTTACGAAGTGGTGCGACATGTTTTCACAGTACAAACGGTTTATTTCAACTTTTGGTTTCTTGAATAGACAAGAATGTAGTAACGCATCTGATTGGTGGAAACTGAGAGGCGATTCCTATATATTTTGTATAGTAAAACCATACTTCATCCTATTGTGTGAATAGAGCATCGCAGGTCATTTTTCAGAATGGATACGGACGATGAAAATCACGAGCACGAGACGCCAATAGTATCCTTGTCGGATGCCACAAAAGCGCTCGAAATCAAGCAGGACTTTTATTTAGTCAAATCAGTGCGATGACTCAGAAATTGTGGAGAATTTGCTCCCAGCAATTGACATTTATAGCAAAACAACAGTTCAAACGCATTAAGCAAACTAAACCTACTAACCAAATATTGAACAAAAACCTCATGAAATTGTTCAAATAAATACATTTATTTATATATTTATACATGATTGGTCGTAAGTTTATTTGTTAGACATCTGTAGTACTTGGAAAGACGCGAAATATGGCATACGCAATCGTAATTGAATGTAATTTTAAAAATTATTCTAATTATTGATCGTAAAATATATCACACGTGACATGTCCTAACTGGAATTAATATAAGTAATGGAACTATAATAAAGATCGAAATACTGTCTAATTTATGAAACAATCTATTCTAGCATATAGTGTATAGTATTTTTGAAGGTGAGTTGGAGTAAATTGGTATACTCGACTAACGTCTAAGTCGTAAAGTACATGTCAACCTAAATGGGTTTGACTTAAATACTCACATTTTTATAATTGGTAAAGCACCAGACTAGTTTTCTGGAGGTCGTTGGTTCAAGTCCCATTAGAGGTATGGTTTTTTTCTGTGCATTTCTCTCCAACATTTTTATAGCGCAACTTAAAATACCAGTAGCGCTTTACAGAGGTAAGTAATAGATAACAACAAATGCGAGTTTGGTGGGTAGATGCGGAAACTCCATCTCAGAGTGTTAGTGCTGAATCGACTCGAACACGCCCACAGAAAATACGAACACAACAATATAAGGTATTGGGTATGGTATACGACAATACCTATAAATACTGGCATAATTAAGGCATACAGGTAACACAATGTAAAAATGATGATAGCCAAACTTAGCTACAAATCCCAATAGGTCTCCTCGTTTCTAACACGCACATCGCCATGTAACTAATAAATACAGAATATCATGGTTGAGAGTTGACCTGCGCGATCAAAGGGTTAAGTGGCTCATGTCCCATTGCTGCCATGTTAAAGATTTGACCCAATTGCTGTCAGTTGAACCAATAAAATCGTTTTAAATTATAGAATTACATTCTCAATAATTGACCGTAAATTGATATGCAGAAAGTTTTGATGTTTGATTGACAGGTCATGAAAGCTTAAAAAAGCGATGAGAGATTGCAAAACAAAAGCATGTCAAGACTTGTGCAATTCTTCATGCGCATGTAATAAAGTAATTAAGTTAATAAACTGCAATATAATTAGTGTGGAAAATTATTTTGAAACACAAAATATTTTTTATCATCTAATAAGGTGCTTAAACTGTTGACATCACTCACGCGACCAGTCTACCAACCGAGTAAGTCAAAATGGCATATGGCTGTCAACACAGCTATTCAAAATACAAAATAAATGCAAAATCGTTGATTATATGTGAAAATATAAATTGTATGTAAAAATATAGATATTTAATAACACGGTATTATGAATGAATATTTAAAAGCTATATATTCCACTTAATTAAGGCTAGGGTACTAAATGAGGATTTGGTTCCTGAGAGGACCTGGGTACCCGCATTAAGCCTAATGCTAACATCAATAGTGTCATCTTGCTGTCAAAGAAACGTAAACTATACTCAGTGGTCTTGCCAGATCTCTATTCATACCAATGAATGCATATATTTTTTGACATATGAATATCATTATTGATATCATTATTGCAGCATTAAATATTCACATGTTCGATGTATGTTGTTCTAAATGTATTTAATGTCTAGATGCAAATTTATTATTGAAGTACATTATAGTTATCATTATATCATATAAAATTATAATTGATATAAGCTACCTGTTCAGGTATGCATGCTGATGAAAGAGTATTATTCTGCATAAGTAAGTTGGAGATCACGTCAGATATCGTGCCACTGTCATGCCTCATTGTTGTGTAATTGAAGGCAGCATTCTACTTAAGACATAGCGGCTCGTTGAGATAGAATGCCTTGCCTTTAAGTATGAGATGTTGCTGAAAAATTCTGAAAAAAATACACAATTAAAGTAAATAGGCTTCATGAAACCATTAATAACAATTTGTCCGTGTAAGCCGGTTTTGAGCATCATCTGTCAGTCTGGTCCTCTCATTACGTAGCATAGAGTACACCTTTTAGAGTTAAAATTTAATGGTAAAAACAGTGGACACAAATCAAAGTCATATAATACTTTCATACATAATTAAATTTTGCAAAAATTGGCGTAGTAGCCTATTTGATAGGCTTTTTGCGTCTTGTTGCCGTTACAACTGTTCAGGCACAACAAAACATTAAAACACTTAGGATAAAACTGCATGATCCAAACATGGGGTATGCAAGTTCCCACATGGTGGGATGGTTGCGAAAAGTGAAAAGACACCACCATAAAATGGCCTTCTGACAATTAGACGTATTCAATTCAATAATGGGAAAAAGAGAGTGAATTTGTTAATTTATAATAAAGAAATGAAATAAGAATGAAATGAAATATATTTGATACAGTGCATTAATAGCATTGCTGTCTAACGCACTTTATATCAATAAATACACATTTGAATAACGTTAATATGGCCTAGGCATCGTCAGAAAAAAACATATAAATTAGCACGAAAACCCCAGTAATAATTATGCTATATTTGGTACTAAAGGAAATGAGGGGAGTCCCAGAATTTACAAGATGGCCTAGGCTCCATTATACTGAATCAAGTATGGATAACTCATGTATGGAAAATGGTATCTGAGATTATTTGGTATAATAATCAAAATAGATTTATTAGCATACACTAAATATATAGACAAGAAAATTTATTATTATGATGCTCAAATTAATAGGCTACTACAGTAAGGCTAGGTTAATAAATTCCTATTCTTATGAGAAAAATCTAGATTTTTTCTTCGCAATTATTGAATAAAGAATCTAAAAAGGAAATAAAAAATAGATAAGGTCAATAATAACTACACAACTATATGCCATCAATCTTCATCGATATCATAATGACAATGGGCTAATGGCATCGAAACAATAACGTTGCGTGATAGATAAACGATATTTACATCAAAAATTATAAACGTGCTTAACTGCGTAATACAAGTCGGGCATTTGTTATTTTGGTGCACATGACAGCAACAAAACAGCTGACGAAAGTTCCCAAACGACACAATAACATAACACGTTACGACCAAAAAATTGCATTGTTATTGAAACGCAGTTTAGTCGCTGGATTTACAATTAAGTTACTTGTTGGACACTGGCTGCTGTTTCATTTCGTGTTACGCGGAGAAAAATTATATACAAGTTAAAAACTAACAGTGCCATGGATGTTTGTCTTAGACTTGTTTCATTAATAAAATGTAAGGTAAAACGTATAAAAATGTTCGATTATATTAATATAATAAAAAACCAAGGCGAACTCTGTGAGGCTTCCAAGATGATTAATTATACAGTTACACGATAAATATTTGATTATATACACGCATCAGCACAAATATACAACATAAATTTGTTCTCCCCGGCTTCTTTATATCCAGACTGCATAACCTTCTACATAGCACCCATAGTTCTTCGTAAGAGAAGGATACTTCGGTTTGGTCACGCCGTGAAAGTTACTATTTTAATAATCGAACGCCATACAAAAATAAATAAGAAATATTCAGAAGGCAACGAACGAAATCGTATGCAAATAACATCCGCTCTTCTAACCACTACCCTAGCAGACGACAGTTTGATCGAAGAATTAAATGAAAAAAAAAATTAGTTGTTACACGAATTGAAAATAAAGTGAATATAACGTGATACCGGATAAATATCTAGAAGTTTTTATTGGCAATAACATTTCTTACGCGCTAAAAAAAACTGTAACTCGACAAGAATGTATCGACTACGCCAGCGTTCGTGTAATATTTTGTAAACAAAGCCAAAGGGACATAATTATTGCAAGAGGCGTAACAACTTACAAGAAAGAATCCATAATCTTGTGTATACTGAGTAATCTAGTGAAGTATATACTAAGTATAACAACTCCTCCTTTATCACCCCTTTGTATACTACGCCTACCACACCAATATCTACGCGTATTTCACGCATATACTTGAGACGAATAGTTAAGCGGCTAGCGTATGAATACGCAGGAACAGGAGAATTTAGCTATACAAGTACGTAGTTTTATAAGCTGATTAACTACAATCCTAGAAAATCGTTGTGGAGGTCACTCCTGGCCCTTTACAAAGCTAGCCAATGTGGTTATCAAAACAATTTAATTATGCTCAGTGATAAGTGGTGGAATGGGGTGAGGGACACTCGCGCTGGTAGAGCACAGCGTGAGAGAGCGGTAGTTGGCTTTACTGCGGTAGACTGTATGAGGGTAGGTTGGAAAATTCATAGGCCGATGATGATGCCCTTTCTAGCCTTTTCAACATAGTCCCGTACGCTCTACCCACTTGGTCTAACGACGTTGCAGCGCTTGGATACTCGTGGTAGAGAAGCCCACATCTTGATCACTGAAAAAAACTGCTCAACGGCACTAATTGCGTCATCATCGGTTCGGTATCGTTTGCCATCCCAATGTGGATGATGCAGGGGCATTATTATCATTATTTTTATAAGCATTTTTATCTTCATCTTCTTCCCCGTCCTCGTTACCATCACCGTCACTCCCACGTCACCGTCACTGTCACCATGATTATCATCGTCATCGTCATCATCATCGTCGCTGTCGTTATCGCCATCGCCGTCCCCGTCGCCGTCGCCATCGCGATTATGATTATGATCATGACTATCATCACTATCATCACTATCATCACTATCAATAATGATAGGTCTATAATTTATTTATTTATCTGTTCGTTCGTTTATTTATTTATTTATAAGTGGCTGTCACACTTACACACGTGCTTTAAGTACAAATATTACTAAATTGATGAGATTGTTGCATTTGCGCAGTACCAAAAGGTGGAAGTCGAGCAGATCAGATGGAGTCATGAAATAGGTGAGATTTTAGTAGGTTGAGGAATTTTGTGAGCATATTGGTTGGCTGTCTTGATGTTATCTGGACCTCCCACTAGTATCATACAGAATACAAACAATCTAAGCGGCACTAATGCATGCATCTTGGCAGAAAAACTCAATGAGTTCAAAGCACAGGAATTATTATGTCTCATTAACATGGCCCACGCAGCGAACAAGGTTTCGACCTATACATACATGGCTCGTTAACTGTCCCTGATCTTAGCCAACATCTAAAACAATGGATGTTATAAAGATAAAGCTACTATACATTCATAAAATTTATCTAGACAGACATAAAAAGAAAAAAATCGAAACATTTACCACGAACCACCGATTTACTAGCATGAAAGAGAGGACATATTCTCATCTAACGCACCAACGGTCCACGTACTCAACTCGCTCCGAGGAAGGTTGCAGTCCGTTTTTTATGTAAAAGTTGATGTTGTTTGTAATGCATGCAGCTTGGACATGTCCGCTTAAACCGCGCTTGTAGGCCTTGGCTGGTGTAATAGGCATTAAAATATCAGAAGTCTGGTGGGTTCATATGTAATGGTCCGTCTTCCGTATCCTAGTGGAGAGTCGGGATACGTGAAAAAGAAATTATACTGGCATGCTCAACAAATGTCTAAGCGAGCTACCTAATTCCACGTTCGTGAGATCTGTGTTCTATGCGCTTCCATAATATCAAAATTGTTTTTCTTTAATTTGTTTGTCCGCTATAAATCAGGGGTTCAGTATTGAAAACAGGAGAGGACAACTGAGAAAACAATCCACGAATAATAACCCCATTCTGTAGTGCTAGATAAACAATTATTATTTATAAACAATAATAAAAAAACGAACGCGAATTAAATGACGTATAAAATATATACAAAGTTTTTTATTGCAGTAAAATATTTGATATAGTACTTAGTATTGTATATTATTTATTGATATAATGATAATATTGGTAAGTAATGTAATGCGAATTGATCGATATGCAGTTTTTAGTAGGTAATGGTCACCAGGTATATAAAGATAGCATGCAGTGCCTATATGCAGTGGAATTTAATTATGATCCTAATTCGTGACAAAAATATTGTCAATTGTATTTATTATAGCATAAATCTATACATTTACAGTGCGGTATATGCTTTGGGATTTAGACTCCAGGAACTCCGTGATTTATTTACGCGGGCGTTTGGCTGCTGGCTTTCGATAGGCCCGCCTTTTAGCGCGGTAATATTTAATGATATCGCATTATCAAAGGATGGTCAGAAAATGTGATTGGTCCAAAATCACCCAACATGCTTCAAATATTTCGAGCGTGACCGTCTAATCTAATGATCTTTGAGCGAATCAGTTCCTAAGCATACACCGCACAGTATAACACATGCGTATTGTATGATCAAAAAATAACTATTGATTAGGCTTACAAAATACGAATATCGATTGAGGGAGGACAACGGGACAATGTACAAATATCTAAAAACATTAAATATTACTCTAAAAAGTTGTCAAAACACTTGCATTGGCTTAATTTCTGGCCGCGACTCTATTTGAGAATTCATATTCAAGATACCATTGGTGTAAATAACAATATCATTATTCATAACAGCGTCCGTATTTAGACGTGGTTCAGCTTTTATTGACTAATACGGCTACTCACTCCTGCACATTCTAATAAAGTTTATTCTAACATTAAATTCGTGGTGGTCACCTCATTCGACAGGATGTCAGTTCAATGGTTTTCAAACAGGAATTATTTTTTCAGAGTTCCCTTAATTATAAAATATAAAATGCCACAGGCTACTGTATATATACGCGTCACCCACGCCAAAAACATATCATTACCTATTGCATTAGCGACATATCCAAACATGAAAACACAATCTTCCAAAAATACACTATGCCTTTACTTAAGAGATTGCAGGCCTTGGGCCTTAAAGATTACGCCTTAGAAGGTGATGACCGAAAAAATATATGAAATGCCCTCATACTTGGTTTATATATACATAAGAAATTGATAGTATTAATCAATGATAAAGTCATTAATGTTGATAATGTGTATTTTTATATTTTATAATTTTAGATCGTTCAACCAATAGCAAAATAAAAGATATTCAAGTAAGACATATATAGAAAGTTAACTGATAATTGATAATGCTATACACAGAAATTATGTACAATAAAATTTGTCATTATTTTGAAAAAGAAATGAACAAATAACAAACGTTATGTTGAATCATATGATATCAGATTTACTGAATTAAACAAACTCTTTACGAATAGTATAAGTGTGATAGTCATTGGGCATGCTTTATTAGATTGTAAAAAGTAGGTAGCAAGCTTGAAACGATAGCAAGCAAATATCAGTCACTATGCCGAAATCGCTACAAAGACACTCGTCCTAAAACGCCGTGGTTTTCTCGCTCTTGACGTGCGAAACTTCCGAGTACGTCGGGGTGATATAACCGTTAGTCATACCGTAATCATGCCCGTCAGTCAGTCGATGCATCTGCCCAGTATGTCCTGTCGTCGTGGGCTCGTACGTCGGGTTGTAATGTGGGGCGTGTCCATTCAGAAACTTGTACGTGTTCCTTGACTCAGTGTCATTTTCGCGTTCGTGGACCTGAAACAAATCGTTGCTCTTCAGCTCTGCGAGAAGGGGATGCGGTTCGCGTCGGTAAATCGGTTTCGGTGGGATGATTGGCTTAGCATCGTCAGTCGCGGAATCATTCGGGACCGATTCCTGATTGATTTCGGCTATCACTGTCTGTGTTTCGCCCTCCGATGGTTGTTTCGCTTCAAACTGATTGTCGTTGAATGCGAAAGGGGAGATTTTCTCGTCGAAGTCGGTATAAGGAGGTGGAGCCAAGTAATCTGAGTCTAGTTTGACCTTCGCGTTGTCATTTTCGTCATAATTGTTGTTATGTACAAAGTCAAATCCAGCTTTTTTGTCATTAATTGCGGATGAATGTGTAGAAGCGCTGTCAGTGTCGTCAAATGCCATGTTGATCATACCATCGTCATGGCGACCAAAAGTTGAATCTGCATAAAAGAGCCTTCCAGATATAGAGTCTATATGTTTGCCACCGTTTTTAGTTGCACCTTTTGGTCTTTCTTCTGTTTTCTTATGTCTGGAAGATCAATCCAAAGAAAACAATTATTATTAGCAACTTTCGTTTTGATGTAAAAACAGTTTGTCCTTTTCATAAATACACCACCTGATTAACGACATTAGAAAAACACTATGTAGAGAGAACAAACAATGCCCAAATATTAATAATAGCACGGAGTGAATTTAAAGATACGATTTTGTGACATGAACGATTAAATGTATAATACTGAATAATTAAACTGGGAACATAGCAACAATTATTTAGTTGATATGGAAATATATAAAAAGAGCGACATTTTGGTCTAGATAGCAACAACGTAAATACCGAAAATTGTACTACAAGGCAATGCGCTAATTATATTTCATAAATTACTATAATTATCTAGCCACAAAAATATCTTGAAACACATTCGCGCGCTTATAGCCGTTGCTAAGGTGTGGTATTACTAATGCTTCAATGCTTAAATGAATTTTTTGTACGTCTTGTTATCGTGAACTTGTGAGAATCTTTTTTGACGGCAAGGAAAAAAGCGATCAGAAAACACAGGCCAATGTAAAACTAATCGTGATTTAATTGTACTCGTTAACTCAAAGTATAAAAATGCAAAACAAACGCATATTTTTGTGGCTTTCTGTTACATTGGACCCATACTAAGCGATCCAACCTGGCCCCGATAAATACAACACAGCGATGTTATCCGTCAGATGTAATCCGCCACCAAAAGCCCGGGTTCGGGTTTTTAACGATATATTTTTTTAAAGCGTTGTACAATTGATATGTGTGCATCTTTAGAGAACGCGATTTTCTCAGAGAAATTTTCGAGATGCGTAAAGCGGCATCTCAAACCCGCAAAGCATGCAATACTGTAAATACAGCAGAAACGGCAACCGGCTGCTTTCAAAGTTTAATCAGTTGGACATATTTCCAAAAGACATCAGTTACATTACAGACAGTGTATACAATTTTACTCAGCAGTTATAAAGACTGAAGTAATAGAACATTCCTAGGCTAAACGCGCCATGCGCATGCTCCGATGTGGGACCACGAAAGATGCGGTGCGAATCCAACGTAACCCACCGTACTATCGTGTAAAAGTCCCCTTGCCTTGACTGAACTTTCTCCTTTGACTTCGCTTGCGCCTGAAACGAAATGAGGACGTTCTGTCAAACGCGTTAGGTAAAAATCAGGCACTGAGTAAATTGTGTAAGTTCTTTTCTAAATGGAGAAGGAGATGGTTTTGATATTTTTGTTAGCCAAACATATTTGGGCAGGCGCAAGCTTACTCAAGAGGACAAAATCAGTCTATATAAAACAAGTGATCCAGTGGAAAAAAACGGTGGAAAATGCACGATTTGTCTACTGACTAATTTCCCTGCAAAAATGGCAAGCTGCTTGATAAAAATATAAATAAACTAGGTTTATACAGTTTTATTCAATGATTTCTAATTGCTATACAATGTGTTCCCCATTAAGTTTATATTAAAAATATAACATTTAATTAAATATTATTTAATCTAATATTTTTATTAATCTATTAGTCAAATTATTATTGTATATGGAAAATATATTTCTTATAATTTCGCATATAAAACGTTTAGTTTTTTTTTTCAATAGAATACTGTGTGCATACTAGTGATAACTCCCAGATGGAAGCACATTTGATTTAAATACACTTTGTCATAATACTACAACCAAGTCACATTGCATGAAGCGTTAGATATGGCTATATTTACTGTTTGATGATGAAGTAAATGATGGCGGCGATGATGAGCACGCCGACCACGGCACAGGTAACCGCAGCGATAACTGTTGCTGTATCTGGCGACAGTCATGCAATGTACAATATTTACTGTCACATTATCTTTGCATAATATACTACAATTTACCTTCGCATTATCTGCGTATGACATACTAGAAATAATGTATACGTAATAAAATAAAAGTCACTTAAAATGATTTTCTTGATAGATTTAGCAAAAAATAATGCAAATAATGCCCGTGCACGAATACAACATGTCACTCAAGGGCCCAGTAGAAGAAGTGCGTAAGTTACATTTTGATATAACAAAAACAACCGCGTTTGAAGATCATGTTTAATATACCAGCTATGTATGTTGTAACATGGGAATTAACTTTTGCCCACTGACTAAGCATAAATTATATGGTGTATAGAACATATTTATATCATATGTAAGTTGCTCACTTGGTTGCCATAGCAACCTCATTCAACATGACATGTAATTTTCCCCAAGAAACTAAATACACTTAGAGGGTAAATAAATCCAGTGTTGTTATGTGCGTTTAGAATCTTCCTCCATGGACGATATTACACCATGACATAACTAAGGAGTAATAAATATATCAATAAGTTAATTTTCGTCCAAAATGTCCCCTTTCTATTACGTTTGTAGGCTGCTTGGCTACTATCATATTAGTCGGCTACAGTGTACATACTGCAGTTTTTTCTGAGTGACGAATTGCTCGCGTCGTCATCTTCGTCCTTATTAGAATTTTGCTCCCTGGTTTCGGGATCTGTGATAGAAATTGTCAACGCAGACTACTAGAGAATGAGTCCACCGTACAGTAGTGTATACAAAGTAAGCATATTTTGCAGTTGGGAGTCGTGCTGACAACTGACCACTGACCAACAACGTCACTGATATCCTCACTGGAAAAGTACTTAGCGAAGCAGCATTGACCATAAGGCGCGTATGTTTCGGAACAGAAACGTTATAAACTATCATCAGAATGTAAAGAGTAAATAGGTTTTGTAAAACACAAATCGCATAATGAATATATGACGTCTAGCTTGTGACAATCTAAGACAATATATTGGCCGTGAGTAATTGTTTTAATGATTCAAGTGTTATCGATCACACAAGCCTGACTATTTAAAATTAAGCAATTTTTCTGTATGTGTCTCTTTGCAAAACTCGACAATCATTTCGAGTGTTAACAGAGATAAAAATTCTTCACGGCTGTGGAATTTTTGCCACCTTAGTAATTGCATCCTTTTATACCATAAATATTATGCATATTATTCTCTTCAATCAAAAAATAATATCGAGGAAATATAGCTATCCCTGGAGCAACCATCACGATCGAGTATAGGTCTGAATAGTTTATTGAAGCTAATCAGTTTTTGATTGCAAAAATGGTCATGTCTTATGTGCTAGTACACACCAGCATTTGGGTCGACGACGCAGTTTTTCCCAGATCCATCGTTGTTCTTATACCCGGCGAAACATTCGCATTTATATGATCCGTACGTATTTAGACACGCCGAGTTCGCTCCGCACGGATTGTTGTTGCATTCATCCACGTCTAAAAAATTATCACATTATTATTCTATTTTCGACAAAGTCAACTGCGTTTTATAAAGCTACGAGCTTAAAAGCAAACGTAAGTCTTAGAGTATTTCGTTTCCATACAGTGGGATCCATTGGTAAATTTATCACAAATCTAGAAACCCATTGATCTCCATGTTCGTAACTTCGCAATGGACGTTTCAAAGTGTTTTTTTTTAATGAATTTCAGAATGCTTCCTCCAACAACGATATAAGCCATCCAATGAAATCGCAAGCTATAAATAAACGCATGGTTGTCACTGTATTTGTGACGAATCCTCCATTTAAGAGCCCTTTTTAATGTCTGAAATATATTTCATTCTTCACGTTTTCTTTTCTAGGGTCAAGTCCTTAGTGTAGGATGGAGCAAAGTCAGCTACTGTAGTAGGTTACTTAATACAATAGAAAGTCACAAATGTGTTTTAACAATGACAAAAGTCACAATCTCATAATTAGGCTTATAGTATTAATATAAAAGATAATTCATAATTTCACTCTATTCCCGGTAGCGTCCTTTGAATGGCGGCATTTGTCTACTAGTTAGTAAAGATGTACAATAAAATTCATTAAATATAGTTCATTTCAATAAAAGAATCATCAAAAAGCAAACAAGTGTTGACAAGATGAGCAAAATAGTCTTATAACCAACATCTACGCGATAGTTGAATTCATCATTTAGAAAAAAAGAATGGAAAAAATATTCAAATGCTTTATATAATCAAATTTGACTTAATTAAAAGAAACAACGACTTAATTAAAAGAACCAACAATAGCATATGAGCTTTTACAGGAGATATAAAGAGAGTGTATAAATTTACGTCGACAGATGTTGGACTGTTGAATACGTAGGTGTATTTCTTCCTTTGTAATTTATAAATCAACACTACCTCACAATCAAAGTAAATAAATAAAAATACATCCGATTGTTAGTAACTGATTCAGTGTCTGGGACACATGGTGTATGTACAATTCATCTTCATCTGCTCTTACTTCGTATAATTCAGTATGAATAGGCCTATTCTCAAGATAACCGTTGTGGGTAACAGTCAACATACCTACGCATCTGGCAGAGGAGTCTTTTTCGAAGCCATCCTTGCAATCGCACCGATAGGTCCCCTGCAGGTTCTCACATCGACTATTGGGCGGGCAGGCCCCATTGTTGGCAAGTATACTGCACTCATTCCGATCTGACATTTAAAAAACTAGCTGCAACTCTCTAATTAAGAAATTTCGTGAAGTCAAAATACAAGAATGTAACATTTTATCACTAAATACTGTACATGCGTTTGATTTCAATTACAACAGGAAGTGTGAAACAATTAAATCAACTAAAGCTTTACAAATCATTCACAATTTTGCATATTTTAGCTGCTTGCTCATTTTCTACTTTAACTGCTGTTCTTTTTCGTTCGTTCGTCAGTCTGTCGGCCTGTAAGTTTATTTGTTTGTTCATGCGTTGGTTCGTTCGTATATACAACTGTTAATTAGCAATAAACTTGCTGTGTATTTACAATGTAATATGATTTAAAGTCCATAAAATTGATTGCATTCAGAGAGTGAGCACATTACTGTCTATGCTTCAAGATCGCATGTGAAAATAATAGGTCACATGGTTATACTGGGTGCGATTATTTACCGGGACAGTTTCGCTGGCTCACGACGTAGTAGCCCTTCTCGCAGTAACAGCGGTGGGAGCGGGAAGCCACGGATGTACGGGCGCAGCGGGAGTTTCTACCGCATGTGTGCCCAAAGTTACAATCTAACTGCCGATTACTTGCTGGAAAACGACGTTAAAGTAAACAACCACAGGCCGATTACAGAGTGAGACGTGACACTAAAGATACAAACAGCAAATGACTATTTGGCGAATATGACATTACACCAATGACACAAACAGTCCATTGCCGTATATGGAATACAACGTGACATTAAAAAACCACTGACCGATTGTAGAATACGACGTCAAACCAAAGACACCCCAAAACAACCAATAAACGTTTGTAGAGTATGACGCTACACTAAAACGATAATTACTGGCCAAATGTAGCAAAACAACGTTAAAGACAAATAATAATTGTTATTCTAATGTTAATGGGGTGGCCAATGTTGTTCTATGAATATCTGGAGAGAAATGCACAAAAAGCTCTACCTCTGTCGGTGCATTTCTCTCCATTATTAGTCTGATAAGTTGTAGTAAAGCAGCAGTCGATAACGGTACATAATTACTCACGGCGACAATTGACGCCGTCATCATCGCTGACGAATCCGCCAAAACAGCGGCACTGGTAGCTTCCATCATTGTTGGTGCAGGTACTGTATGTTCCACATGGCATCAACAGGCATTCGTTCCGGTCTGAATAACACAGAATCATAAAATTCACTGAACTACTACCCAAACTCAAGCGTCGATATGGACATTTGGACATTTGTGTATTAATGGATATTATTCTTAGGCGCAGCCCCAATAAAATGAAACAAATACCTTATTAAATAGCGAAATACCTACATTGACGATATTCAAACAGAAATCCGTCTAGAGATCCTTCGATAGCATTGTGTTCTAAAACACGAAGAAAGAACGTTTTAGTAAAAATGTACCGACTACGTGAACTGGATGATATGGCGTAGAGCACTTACCGACGCAGTCCCTCTGGCTGCCGGTGTTACTGAAGAATCCTGGTAAACACTGGCAGACCCCTTCGTTACCGATCTCGACACATTCCGAATGGGAACCGCAATTGACCGAGCTGCAAGAATTCCCCCTGTTGCCTGATTAACAGATCACGTACGTCATGTGAGTGCCTCATGTATTGTCTAGTGTTGCTGCCTGGGGAACGCAGCAAAAACTTATGATACGCAATTTCGGAGGATATCTTTGTTGTTGTATAAAACAATAAATGACATAGGGACTTCGGGCATTATATTACTGGTGAGAGTAATGAAGGGTGCAGTGAAATGATGGCACGAAGTCCATTTCTTAAAATATTTATTTTATGCTCCCTATTAGTTTTACCAAAAACTATCTCCAAAGAAACTCTTTCAATAAAGTTCTAAGGAGACTTGCGATGGGCTCGTTGGGTGTATCTAAATACAGCTCGCTAATTATTGTTGTTGTGGGAATGAAGATTGTAAATGGTCATTCTATAAGGATGGGTTCCAGACTCATCTAAATTCAATAAGCTAAAAACCAATTTGAATAAATTGGATCGATACCCCAATGCCTAGGCGGGATTTATATTATTTGCAGTTCTTCATAAGTGAAACTCGTAAAGAATTCATTTGTGCATGATCCGTGATGTGCATTTTGTATTCATTCTTGATAAAAAACGCATTATAACCTTTGGTATGCTTGTGTACGAACGAGTTTTTACAGCAAGGAAGAATATTACGTATCGAAATTCTTAACGAAAGTGAGGTAATCTCCCCTTGACTAATAGGCTGATAGAATTAAGTGTCGATCCCGTTGAATCCATCATTCTATTGAGAAATAGAGTCTACTTGGGTTTTGTTAACGTACTTAAACAGACTACACAATGCTTACATTAACTAACTGGATGAAGGATATTTTTATATGTTAGCCCACTACTCCTTTTTTTTCAAGATAGATAACGTAACTTTCGCTGGTTTAGTCGAACTTTCCCCAGTCTAATTTAAGATTAGTTCCGGATATGGGGAGAAACCCCCACAAAGTTTCACTTGGGTTACTCTCCTTTTCCTCGTGTGATATAAATGTAACAACTGTACCATACGATTGTGTGTATATATATTACTGCTGACATGTATATTACTATTACACGCTGTGTAGATTGTGTACTAGAAATAAAATGAAACAACAACGACGACGACGACAGACAGACAGACAACCTATGCAATTATCTGGCTAATCGCACGAAATAGTAATTTTGTGATGTTTTTATTATTGTGAATAAGTCATTCCATATTAATTGATTACATATAATCCAATGAATGTGAAATTAAATTAAATTTATTTCTTCAAAGTGCACTTATTAGCAGAGCTGTCAAACACACTTTACACGAAACAGTATACAGTAATACAGATCAATGTTAGATACAGTTATGTACATTTACAGTGAGCATTTACATGAAACAGATAACAATGTTGAATAATACAGAGGAAAGTAGAATAAATATCGAAAAAAGGAAATCCTATGCAGGCAAAGTCGCCATCAATACCAAGAATTAGTTAAAAACAGAAACGAGCAATCTCACTTTGAAAGTGCTGTTTCACTGTATATTAATAAAGTACTGTTGAACTATTTAGTGAAAGCAATGCCAAATAAGTGTGTTTTGAGATTGCTTTTAAATTGGCTGACTTTTATAGATTGTCTAATGTAGTGCCGGGAGTGCATTGAAGAGGCGGGGTGCAGCAGCGTCGAAAGCATGATCCCCCAAAATTAACACGTTTTGTCCGAGGGACTGCAAGGGTGCAGGAAGAAGACAAGCAGGTTTAGGGTACGATTCATTGACATACAACTCGATGGAAGACAAAGACGACGACGACGATGGCGATGATGATGAACCATGCATACGACCATGAGGCAAGCGATACTGGAGGGGCGGTGATTATGAAATATTTGATCCGTCAAATACGACAAAAGTACGATCAGACAAATAGGGGCAAATCCAGTCAGTCAAGTTCAGTGACACCAAAGTAGGTAGAGAGACGATGAAGCGGAAGGTCCTAAGCAATCGTGTGATAAGCTACACTGTAACAAGAACAAGGATCACACCAGGGCCGAATCAACAGATGTTAGAAGTACATCGGAGACGACATAGAACATAGAAATTTTTACATAAGATATAAAAATGCAGCCGTTTCAACAGAATGATGCGAACGGTGGGCGGAGGACAGTTTGTTGCAGACAATACGTTTAAAGTCCTTACATAGTTTAGTTAGGTTGGAGTCGGGGGTTTATTTTGAGGTAGGATGGTGGGATAGATTAAGGGAATATTTTAGTTGAAAATCTCAAATGATTGAGGTCGAATATGGAAGGAAGGATGGTGAAATCACCGGTCTTCAGATATCGGAAGGAATACACCTTCATTAGGGATTATTTGAGCATGTAAGAGGTACACACGGTTCTGGCACACCAGGCGCATCAGGCTTTTTGTTGCACGATAGATACGTAGTTGAATCCACGTCATGTCTTTTTTAATCTCAATTGATAGTTATAGTTTTTTTATGGGCTGGAGCAGCTTCTAAAATTACTCAGACAATGATTAATGCCCTCAAAGGTCATACTGACTAAGATAGAGAAAAAAATTAAGAATAGTTTTATCGGAGTTTTTTATTGTGTACTGCGAAAAGTAATATTCGAGGCTGTCTATTGTCGTTGCGGTAGTCAATTTATTATCACCAGCTTGATCACTTATATGCAATATCATCACAAGGACCTAACTACGAACGATATTTATAGCTATGACGAGGACGGGCGAAGCGTAATTATATTTATCCCAAGGATAAATGAACAATACCTAGATATATATCTCACAAGTGCTTAATAATTATAAAACACGGACGATGTATTGAGATAAAGTGATGATGATTAACTTAAGAATTTTTGTATGAACATACAAAATTTACGTATGTTCACCATCATTATCTGAAAACGCATATAATAATTGAATATTTTCAATAAATTGTTCGAAATAAGACCAATCATTAATATATCCCTATTTAAATATTTTTTCAAGTAGTATACCAGACATTACATCGTCCATACAAATTCAGTGAAGCCTAATAAAATTTTTATTTACATATGTACTACCATGGCACCATTGTTACAAAATAGAAGTAAATACAAATGAGTCTGCATAATGTTTTGACGAGAGAAAAGTCCGAGAGTCTATAGACACATTTAGGACTAAGTAAAATCGCTTATAAAAGGTGTCAAAGTGTGGAATATGTAGAATTGGATATGTCTGATGAATACGACTTGTTCGTGATAGGTTAAGCAACATTCCACTGGCTGTTCTCCAGCCACGCGATAGTTATACCATAAACCGCGCACAGTGCATTGGGTTACAGAATGTCATATACAACAAACACCTAATGAAACTATTTGGCGTTGAATTTTATTTAGTAAACCTCGGCATAAGTCTTACAGGTACTGGTTACTGTCGTAAGTAACCTACCATTAATTCTTGCTAAAATATTCACTGAAAACATGGCTAGCGAGGGCAAAAATCTATAGTTTTCTTGTTCGGACGAATTGACATTTTTCTCCGGGTATGGGCAAAATAATCGTGTTCATCGTAATGTTATGAACATAATTCATCTGTTTTGATGATATAATAGAGTAGTAATTAATATGGATATGACATCAAAGTTCATGGTAGAAACTTTCGTATTAACTATGTCTTACAGACATTCATTAGACCATTATGTCATATTCATTATATGACATCGACAGACGGAAATGGTGGGTACGTGGACTATCATATATAAGTACAGTTTTGTGCGGTATATCTATACGATATACAGTCACCAAGCAGGTTATGTTGTGGCTAAATAGGCTATGAAAAACATAGTATATTAGGCTACCTGTGTTTGGACTGTCTATAATAATAATAATAATGATAACGATGATGACATAGACGACGACGACGACAACGATGATGATGATAATGATGATGATAATAATAATAATAAAAATAATAAAATGGACATATAGTGCTTAAAACCTTTTAAGGATCACCCATATAATATTATTTTTATTTATTATTTCCTGGGGTATATTTGAAGGCTTATGCTACAATGTATTTACAGCCCGTTTCCCTCAACTCAGCAAAAATGAATAATAATAACATTTCTATCATGTTATGATGCAACGTATATTCATTGATGACATTGTGGTCATCGGGTGTGTGCAGCTACGGTAACAACGAAGTGTTGTTACAGGAGGTGGCGTCTGTGGCTCAGGAGTTGGGTGTGTCATCTCCTGTGCTTGGAAATGCTATCAGGCTTCTAGTACAGCCAACAGCCGACATGGTACCGTCCGCCACAGAGTTACAACCCGTGCACAGGACCGATACATCACCTTCTCCGCTGTAAGACACCGCAAGTCACCGACTACAGACTTTCAGAAGAACCTGAGAGATGCATCAGGAGTTCGTGTATTCACCCAAACCATCAGGAATAGGCTCCATGAATCAGGATTGAGGAGGGCTCGCCGACCAGCGATACGTATTGCACTCACTCCACAGCACAGACATCGATATGACTGGTGTCGAGAACATGTCACCTGGTCCCAAGTGCAGTACTGTCTGTATTCGTCACAGATGAGTCCAGGTACTGTATAGACTTCACTGATGGTCGGGTTCGGGTGTGTAGAAGGCAGTGAGCGATATTCCGATGCTATAGTTGTTGAACATGACCGATGTGGCGGCTGTCATGGTATGGGGTAGAATCACTACCACACGTATTATACACTTCCATGCCATTGAAAACGTCACGCTAACTGGTGTTAGATACTGCGGTGAAATCCTCGACGTGTTTGTGAGGCCATTGGCTGTTGAAATGAGTCCAAACTGTCCTCTGATGGACGATAATACTCGACCTAATCGTGCTATCATCGTGAATGAGTACCTTTGGGATGAAGGAATCAACTCGCCAGCTGGATCACCTTAAATCCCATTCAAATCAATCCCATTGAGCATGCATGGGACATCCTGCAGGCTGTCATCTCTGCCCGCAATGATCAACCTGACACACTGCAACATCTCAGGGACGCGCTATTGGACTCATGGACCAATATCCTACAACAGAACCTGCGTCACCTAGTCGAAAGCATGCGCGGACGATGTCAAGGAGTAATTGACAGTATCGGAGGTCACAAACGCTACTAATCCATGTTTTGTGAAAGAACACAACGTTACTTAGTTTTCTGGAATTTTTAGAATGTTTTATTTTCGTGACATTTTGTGGAAAAACAACATGTAGGCTTTATGAATGTATACGGATACTGATGAAAGAGTAAGTACCAAACCTTCATTATCGAAAATTTTCACTAATGAAGACATACTTATATATGAATATAAATGTATATATATATATGTATATATATGGGTGATCCTTGAGATGTTTTGAGTAGTATATATTGAAGTAGTCTATAATAGTTGTTTTTGATGGACAAATTTTTAATTGCTTAGAACTACATGATAAAAAACTCATAACACTATTAATTATGAGACCGTTCAAGCTACTCACTTTGGACTGTTGAAAATTGCGCCGCCAGGGCGGAGATGGTGATTGCGAAGTAGAGAGGTAGCCTCATCGTGAAGAAATGGCCAGAACAGGAAGACGTGCGTGCTATATTAGGGTGGTTTTATGTTATGGTAATGCAAGATGATAGATAAATGTCGACCTGCATGCTAATGAACTTAGCGTACAATGGATGAATATTTATAGTGAGATGTGTGCAAAGATAACGACATGCCAACAGGATCTGCACTTCATTTGTTTTCGCCTCTTTCGAAATATATGAATTTTTTTATAACGGTATTTTTTCCGCGAGTAATTAAAAAACCTGAAAGCTGACAAGGTGTGGTATGGACTCTACTCTTCAGTTGACAACACCAGGTTTAACCCAGACTCGTCAAGAAGTGACAAAGATGTTAAAACCTCGATAGGAAAATTCTAATAGGATATCTACAGAGGGTATTTTTATTTGACTTGAAAAGATTATTAAAGAGAAAATATTTTATGACCAGAAATTATGATTAAACTAGGAAACTTTTTGGATTTTATCCAGCAATTATTTGAAGTGTAGCAATATCAACATACATTCTATCACTGTCACACGGAATTATTTTAAGTCAATAGTCTTTTCATATTGTCTAACGGCATATTTTGAAATTGGAATGTTTCCTGATAATTTATTGCCGTATATAAAATGCGAAACCTTGTCAATCAGTATGGCTTGAATATTCAAGAGTATCGACTCTCAACATATCCACAACAATCTGCTATACGCTTTTAACTCTGATTCGCCTTATAACGCCTCTATGAATTATTGTTGGTTCCTTCTACCAACTATCTACTAGGGTATCTACCCCATTTCCATCGCTCTCAGGAGTAAATTGTTATAGTCAGCTCGTATAATGACTCCATCTTAATTGCTTTTAAGTTACGGAAATAAATTGGCAACCTGTTAGGTATAGGCGTAGGAACTTAGACCACTATACAAATACATCCATAGCCAGTAACAGGGCGAAATTTTATGTGTATTTTCCTTAAGTTGTTTATGAACCATTGTGGCTACCTGTAATGTACGTTACCTCAAATGGTAAAAGTTATAGAGTGAATTTTTGGGTTGCTTTGCGGAATTATCGATAATTTATTCAGTTTTTGAGTTATCTCAATGAGTTTGAGGTTTTTTAAAGCTTACATCCATCCCTTTTCGATCATTTCCATAGAATATCAGTTAATATTTCCAAGAACATCTCATATAATGCGCTCTGTATTTATTTACGGCATGATCAGGTTGGATTCCGGGGCTAATATTAAAAATAGCCTTTGATATTTTTTAGAGCATATTCAGTCTATAACCTTCTTGAACTTTCGTAGGCTAATCCACGTGTCCGTGGTATACAATGGTATTTACCTCTAACATGTAGATACATGTAGGTAAAAATGTAAAAGAATGCATTGTGCTCTAAAATCTTGGTGGGAATCATGGAGAGAAAACGGCTAGTGAGAAATGTAACGTTGCATTCATTCATGTGATAATGAATGCATCAAAATTATGTATGGCTGAGAAACAACTTATATTTTCATAATAGAATATTTTTATAATAGATACACTGAGCGTAGTTAATAAGTTCGTTACTGTATTGTTATTAACTGTCAGTACAAGTCCTGTGGTAGAGACAGGAAGCATGGCTTCAATACCTGAGGGTTATATATATATATACATACATACGCACGCACACACACACACACATACATAC
>WURV02207055.1:0-11277 GCA_011762755.2 Epimenia babai
GCTTCGCACACTCGGTGCCGTACACGAAGTTGAATACCCGGATGATCGGAAAACTTACTTTGAAGCCAATGTAGAGCCTAATATCGATATTCACGGCGTGTCAGATTTCGCAGTCAAATATGCTTGTATGAAATATATGTATTCATTCATTAGCCACCTAATTAGATATCTTTAATTTAACATAGAGGTGGAGAATGAATTTTAAAGAGTCACTCGCTACTTGCTTATGTTGAGAAAATGGGGATTTATTAATCTGCGTCCATACAAAATTAGATTTCGGCAGCAGAAGCTGTTTAAGTCTATGTCTAAGGTGATTTGCTTAGTCATTTTAAATTAATCGGTGCCCGTAGATTAACTTACTACTGGGAAATCACCCTTAACTGTGAGTAACTTTGAAGTTAGTAACTTCGGTAGTAGTTACCTTACTAATACAGTGATATGCCGTATGTGCTGTGCCACTGTATGATCAAGTCCAAGATTTTTAAAGGTGACGAGATAGGATAAACTAGCGTACAATCTGTTGGAGGTCAAGTTCGATGGGCGACTGTCGGTCGGGTCCATTGATTGCGCACATTAAAATGTACGCGTATTAAAAGTCTGAGTTGGCCTATACATATATATATTTATATGTGTGTGTGTTCATTATATATTGTGCGAAAATTTAGAATAACATCAGAGCTAACCTTAACACGATAGAACCATTGTGGAATTGCAGAAAAGTTATTTCCCTTAGAAATCAAAAATCAAAATGGCAGCGTCCATGGGAATAAGCCGTTCATTTACTGGAATGGAAGTAATTACGCACTGTGCCGCTGTTACTTTGTACCGCTATTGTATTCCGCAATTTAACTCGAATAATTAGCTGCCGTTATATTGGTTGCAGACATGAAGTTAGTAAAATGGAGCGTTCCTATCCCATGTACAGCTATCACGAAAAAATGTCTTGCGTCAAACATCCATACAATTTGTTCGAAGGCTATGGCAGTTACGGGGCGATTAATGCATTCCAAAATGAAATTGACAAGTCTGTTGAAGTTACCACACAGATTGAGAATTCGTACCAGTTACGTTCTTCAGCGCCCAGTATCCCCCTGTACGCTAAATCACAATCGGGTAATATTGGTATTAATATTACTAATTAGGCCATAATTATATCATTTATTATTGTACTATCAGTTTACTTTATTAGAAAGGGTTAATATTGCAAGTTTAAAAAAATGAAATATACTTATAATGTTACTAAATTAAAAACAATAGATAATTCATTAACTGCATTAATTGGTGAACTAATTGGTGGATTATAAATAATTATATATAGGTAAAGTGCAACAGTTATACATTCCAAATATCAACCAATAAAGGCTCTCAGATGCAGCTTACAATGAAATATTTTTGGCAGCTCTTCAGTGCATATAAAATACCTTCGACACTTTCATCACCCAGTCAAGAGGAATATCAAGCATCTACCCATTTTAGGGTCAGGTATAATCCAGCAATTAAGGATTAATGACTTCCTGAGGATCATCGCAGAAAGTCGACCCGTGGGCAGTTTCGAACCTGCGACCTTTCGGCTACAAATCCAGTGCTCCTAATACTCAAATATCAATATACGCCATACCAATTTCATAAGTAGCATGTGTATTTGCTAAAGTTGAAAGGGTAACTACTGTGAATTGAAATAAGTTGCAACAAGTATTTAGTTTTAAGAGTTTTAGTAGATTTGGTGTTATTGATACTGTAATTGTAAGTCTTGTAGTATTCATTTTGTTTTATTTTCTATAAAAAATTTCTATCTGTTTCATACTCAGTGTAAATGTATGTAATTGTATCTAACATTGATCTGTGTTACCTGTATACTGTTGGGTGTCAATTCTAATTTAATTAACTACATTATAGTCTGTGACCATTAGGCTACTGTTCCATTTAAAGTGTGTTTGACAGCTCAGCTAAGAAGTACACTTTAATCAAATAAATTTCATTTCATCAATATGCATGTCATTTGTCTGCTACATTTTTGCATCAGACGTACGGCTCTAAGTAAAATTGACATTTATATGACTGTCTTCTGGTGTGTTCATGTTTAGAGCTTGTGAGGTAAAGGTGGTTTGTGGTTAGCTACATGTTTAGTGTATATATGTCTTAGATATATTTCATGAATGTTATATAGAGGATTGTATTATATCGTATTTATGTATCTGACTACTAGTTAGAGTATTAATATTATTAGAGCATGCAAGTAAACCGATCCAGTTTAAGTTGCTGGTTTGGCTGTGTTTTAGCCAGATATCTGTATAAAGACAGAGTGAACGGGCCTCTCCAAACAGCTCGTATCAACATCAAATATGCAAGAAAGATGATAAAAGAATATGGCAATCCGGAAACTCCAGTAAGACTTAAACATTTTGCGAAAGGATAGTTTGGTAGTACTAAATCATTGATTTACTGGAGGTTGTGATTGGGGCCGTTAGCTTATATCCTACAGCGGATCCTAGTTGGATTTGAATCTGGAAGACCCTGTTTCAATTTCCACTCTAACCACATTACTACCTGTGCTCCATCTGCGCTGCAGGTCTGGGTAGCCTTTCCATGTGGTTATGCAAGGACTTCCTCTATCCGATGAGGCTCTGCTTCAGATGCTTTCTGGATGGTGTCTGTGGTGCTTACCTCTCCGCTACCTCATTTAAAATATTCTTCAACAATCAAAGACTTAGCGAAGTGTTGATTATGTAAGCCGTATTCGGAACTGGTGTCATGAATGCACAAAGGTAAATTGGTTGCCCAGACTTAGTGGGTTATTCCACAGGTGTTTTCCTCCATATAACTTAAGCTAATAAATTTGTCTTGTTAACCACATAGGCTAGCTTTGTAAATATTCCTTGTGTTTCTAGTTAATCATAGCAACCATGAATTTGTAAAGTGTCTGTGATAGCCATGTGTTAAAAGGGCAAATCATAAAGCTGAATCGCTTATATCAATAAATCAATAAAATTTTATTTCATAAAATTTCATTTCATAAATCCCAATGGCCTATACAACGATTACTTAGGTAATCAACCCATAAAAATCAACATAGTAACAGGTTGTGATTTTGTGGCTTTTCATCATTGGTTTTTCTAGTTAGAAGGTTTTGTTTAAATTTTTTCAAGTTACTGCATTATCCGGGCCAAAATTGGTCTCTTGGCAATTCAAATCCGGTTAATGTGACTAACAGATTGGCCTTTATTATGAGGGTGGGAGGGAGTTTGGTAAGAGTATAGTTCTTTGACCAGTAAAGCCACAGCTTCCAAACAACTATAGATGGACCTTATATGTTGCGCACGCTGGTATATCTGTGTGATAGTCATTAATTATCTACAATAATATGACCAGGGAGCGGAGAGATAACGGCTACAGATACCATCCGGAAAGCATAAGAAACACGGCCCTTTATTGTGGGGAAAATACCACACCTTAAGGACCACTTCATACACCGTGGGCAGACACGTTTACCATGGCTTTTGTTTGACAATGCCCCGGGTTGTATACTAGTTTAAACCAGCAATCAGGGTCATTGAATTCTAATGGTTTACCCACTATGCCACCTTCTCCCCTACATTTAAAAATATATATTCAATCGCTTATTAGATGATTTTGTTTGACATGATTGAGGGCATATTTTATATAACGTGAATTTTTGCTGAAATTTTTCACCCCAGTTTCTTTGCAGATATTTTCTATAATTGTATCAATAGTTAATACAACAGCAATCAATAAAATCTGAATCTCAGCACTGATTGATTCATGTGTAGACTTGTCCAACAGGAACATTTGTATGATCACAATGAACTTTGAGAAATGCAGTTATGGGAACTTAATTATAGTTGAAAGAGATTCGGTATTATTGATATAAGCGATTCAGCTTTATTGATATAAGCAATGGGACTTTCCCTCTCAGAATGGCAGACTCGGCTACGAGAATGTAAAACATCTTCAAGAACAACTCGTGTCAGGGTCGTCAAGTTCTCCCGATGTCATCATTCCGCCTCGTCTTCGCAGGCTTCTGGATGTCTACGCCGACATTGACGACATAAATTATATCCCTGTACTGTTTATCATTTTATATTTTGCTAGACCAACTTGTATTATTTGAAATAGATAATATTATATGCTTTAACGATAGTTTTATTTTCATTTTGCGCTAAATCATGAAATTATCAAAGCGCTTTCCAGTAAACAATAGCTCATTCGTATTTTGCACAAAAATTGTGCAATAATAAAACTGCAAGATATGTTGCTGGTAGTATAAATAATATAGCAGAGATATATAGGACAAAAAAGCAATAGGAAGAATAAATTGATTTCTAAGATGAAAAATTAATAGAAAAAATACTGAATATACAATACATAGAGATTAAAATTTATGTACGGGGTTGGTTGTATGTGATTTTTTTTTCAGATGAATTTGTTTTGTTTATACTGGCTTTTATTTATTTACTATTTATATTATGATTCAATATGGCTTGCATGTCAGACGGCTTACTATATATAATCTGGTATTAAGTACAACTTTTATGCTGATGACACCCAACTTTGCATGCATTGGATGCATTTGAAAGTTGATAGAAAGATCTTTAAAGAGATTCGAAATATTACGGGTAGCTAGTGTTTCTTCGTCAGCTCTTCAGAAACATTTTATGTAGATTACACGGTGCTTAAAAATTTTCTAAAAAAAAACATCCATCATGGAAAACGTTATATGTTTGTAATAATCATATAATCTGGAATGGTATTTCTGTCATTGCTCTTTTAGTAATATAGCATCTCACGGACATGTTTTTATTAAGTGCTCTTTCTGTTCTATCATAATTGCGCATCAAAAGGTAAAGGTAAAAGGTAAAGTACAACATTTATATACCGCAAGTATCAGCCAGAAAGGCTCTCGGATGCGGTTTACAATGAAATGTTTTTTTGCCAGCTATTCAGCGCATATACATTACCTTCGATACTCACATATCACCCCGCCAAGGATAATATCGAGCATCTACCCATTTTACAGACGGGTTTACTCCAGCAATCGGGGATAAATGACTTGCTGAGGATCACCGCAGAAAAGTCGACTGGTGGGAACCCGCGACCTTTCAGTTACGAGTCCGGTGTTCCTACCACTCGACTAACTGCTTTCCCACTCGACTAACTGCTTCCCTTATGTAAACTAAAAGAACGTTGAATGCTGCTAAGAAACACGCTAAATCTTTTCGTATGCATTGACACCATATTGGTTCATTGTTGAGAACCTGTTGTTATGACAACTGACGCCAGACTTGAGTACTCCATATACCTCGCTATAAAACCACACGCGCGGCTTGTTAAATGTCGGTGTGCGAGAAGGCGACTCCGTGACCTGTAACAGGCGCGCTCATGACCAAATATTCCCACTGCATATTGATTCACATTCCTACAAAAAAATCTCACTAGTATCGCTGAGATGACCAGAGCAATCGATAAAAAGTACATTTTTAGGATACAATTGGAAAAACGTAATTAGTTTCGGTCTGGATTTGAACCGGTTCGTACGTCTCCGTTGTTCTGACATTCTGTAAACCTTTAATTGCTGGAGAGATACTGAGACGCACAAGCATCCCCTGCGGTTGATGTAGCGAGGCAGATTGATTATTATCGATTCATTTATCGATTATAAACCTAATAAACATATTTCCACGTTTGTATACGGGAATGCGGTTGCTGCCATTTCTGTATGCCAACAACAACATTTGTCTAAAACGTTACGAGGGTAGGCTGTAAAGTTCATAGGCCCACCAAGAACGACCCAAGCTAGACAGATGAGACTTTTCATAGAGCAAGTGGGGATTCATTGTGGTAACTAACTGCACAGTTGTTTCCAGTGTACTCACATTTATTAATCATTTGTGCAGTCCTACCTCGTACGTACTGCAGCTTCAGACCAAAATGCACAGGATTTGGCACCGTGGAGAGCAAGTATTTGGCTCGGAAAATCGTAGCCTCAAAGGATATCGATGCTGATATGGTGGATTCATTAGGCGATAATGCCCCTGCATTATCCATAGGACAAAAGTGGGCGGCAGAAACTGAGAGGGATGCAGAGAGCTTTTGAGATGATCTAAGGTCTGGAAGGCCAACAACCCTAAGAAAAAGAAATTGTTTTTATTGATTTCTTACCAAAGGGTCATATTATCAACGGGGAGTACTATGCTGACTTATTGAGAAAGGTACATGTAGAAATCAAGACGAAACGAACGCCGTGGAAAGCTGACAATGGATGTCTTTTCATCCCGTTTCTCCTTTTTAGCGCCTGTTATAATGCTAACTAGTGTATCATATCCTGCAAACCCGATTAATCGTACGCTAATTTTTCTCGGGAAACAACTGCAGATCACGACGTTCGCATGGACGTTCAGATCACATCGTGTAAAAATGGTGAAGCCTGTTTAAAGATCTCATATTAAAATGAAATAAGAAAGGGACACCCTTCCATGTCCGCGTTTAAATATCGATTGCATATCAAAATAGTCATATTCTTTACGTTCCAGGCAACCTCGTCGTATTGTTAGTGATCTTACGCACGGCACGCATGCGCACACGGACTAACTTTTTCCTGGCTAATCTCGCAGTGGCAGATCTGTCGGTGGGCGTATTTTGCGTTATTCCGACGCTGTCGAGTTTCATCTCACAGGAATGGCTTCTTGGCCGGGTAAGGATTGATTGATAAATCCAGAAAATGTGTATTACCACCACGTTTTAATTACTATGTTTTTAATTGAAAGAATGGGCTCATCCTGGAGGGGGGGGACTGCAGTACAAATCACCGAATGTGACGCATGGGGAAGCTTTGTTTACACCGGTTTCAGATGGTAAGAGACTGCCTACGGATGTAGCACACGACAACACGATCATCTGAAATTCGGTCACGTCAGAGAAGAGATTCCGTGAATAACCAAACTGCTAGCACCGCCCAGACCCATTAAATCGACGGTGTTTGAAGCAAGTTCACGGAGAAACGCCGTGTGTACTATTACCACTTAAAAGGGGATTTGAAACAGGGCTTACCTGCTTCGAGCCACTAAAATTCCAAACATCCGAATTCGACTAATTTGTAACAGCCCTAACCGGTCATGGCCTCCGGTACATTCTTTTCTATGCATTTCCGTGCAGTTTTTTTATGAGGATGGTATAGATACATCACGTTGAACCAGCATAGTTACCTCCCATCGCATAATCATGCAATGGGAGAGAACTGTTTTGTTTTCAGTCCTATATGGACTGGTTACCGTACCCCGCGTTAGTTAGTAAACGCATTCAACTACTTTTTAATCGTTTTAATCGATCGCCTATCTGTTTTACCATCGCTAAGTCAACAAATCACCCTATACCCAACTGGGAGCAGGAATACATCAATTACACACAGCGCCGTGTATCTGATGACTTACAATTAAACCCTCAATGCCATATTCGTTTAGTTTCTAGGCCTAATGTTAAAACCAGTTTCACCGGGCTTCGCTTCACTCTGTAAGACAACTAACGCGAGCGGTTTTATCACATCTTATATCATGACAAAAATTACATAATCCCTTTCACGATTCATTATCATAACTATGTTCTTTTTTATGTATAGAAATCACTGGTCAAGGCAATTTGCTAGCCACAACCAGTCTATTCCCTCGACACCGATGTGTCTTTGGCTCATTTATATCATGCAGCTGACTGGTCACAAAAACGCGAATGACATGGCGACAATTTATAGGAAGTGTCACCGAGTCAATGCCCGCGCGTGTGATGTTTTTTTAGTTTTGCGCAGATATCCGTGACAAAAAAACCACCGTATAGATTTTCAGCCTGAATTAAAATTAACATTGATATTATATGATATACATTACAGGCGATGTGCAAGCTTTACTACTACGTTAACCACACGAGTTACACCACGTCGATCGTCCTTTTGACCGTCATTTCGGTAGAGCGTTACATAGCTATTCTCTTTCCTCTTAAGGCGCAACATTGGATAACAATTCGACGGCTGAAGGTGTCTCTGATCATAATCTGGCTCGTTTCTGGAGTCTATAACACGCCCATCCTGTTTATAGTCGACTCTAAGAAATTTTTATACAACCTGACATATTGTTTCGTCACGTCTCACGCCGTGAATATCTACGCGTTTTATATAGCCAGTATGGTTGTGTGGTATGTCATCCCGCTCGCCCTCATGTCGTTCATGTACGCGAGAATAGCCATAGTGCTGTGGCAAAGCGGGACTCAGGTCTGCCTTAACCAAGCAACGTCGGCGCACCGCCGAAACGGCAGGGATAGCGAGAGCACTGCTATCGGTCAGCGCGTTCCGCGGATCAATAGATTCGGTGAAAAAGGAAAACGTACGAAGACCACGACGTTTGGAATGAGACACTCTCCATCTGTGCTTACGGCTGAATCGCAGATTTTAAACACCGACGACGTCCAACAGACCGACGCCGAACTATTTCGAGTGAATATCGAATTTCGGAGCGAGATCGCGGAGAGTGAGTTCGCAGAATTCGACAAAAGCGCCGCGTCCCATCGAGAGGGCGGCCCGGGACTGACGGAAAATCGCGCATCGCCGGTAACTCAAGGCTGGTGCGCGAGATTAATGTCGGCGCTCGTGTGCTGCGACGACCGCGCAAAAACGAGTAACATCTCGCCACCGGGCGACCCCATCTTGGAAGACTCATCCTCGCAAGAATGGTCTCGCAGAGAGACGACAGGAGAGGGTACAGCCACCGTCGCCAAGACACGACACACGACACTCGCCGCCCGAAAGAAAGTTATTCGTCTCCTCTTGTCGGTCGTTATATCCTTTTCGATCTGCGTGTTACCCTACCACATTAACGTTATTCTTGTTAGCTACGGGATTGTATTCAATGAATTTTACACGCCCGTTTCGTACCTCATACTCTACCTTAATAGCGGACTCAACCCCATCCTCTACGCCCTGTTATCAGAAAACTTTCGTAAAAGCCTCAAGGAAATCCTATGTTATCGGTGTTGCTAAAAATAAATATGTCTTCTGAATCGAATTATTGCCTAACCGCGTGCGCACGATTCGCCGCGCGTACATTTTTAATGCTTAATAGCGCGAAGCTTATCGGCGATTGTGAGTACGTATGTACAAATGGACCTTGGTTAACCAACTCTCTGCGCCATCAATGGCTCTTTACAAAACTAACAAAGACAGATTATCACGATGTCGCTGAAATACCACCGAGTGTGGGCGGAGTTGCTCTTCGTCGGTTCACGGCGCTTGTCCCTCGTGTCAAGACTGCCCGCGTCGCACACTTTGCGAAATTTCGAAGACGTGATCCCGTAGATGGCCAGCGTGATAGCTGAGAGATACAGACAATGTCACCATCGTCATCCGATAGACAGTCTCTGCAGCATACCCACACTGAAAACACTACTCTGATCTAATGGATTTCAGGCGTATCTTCCCGAAAAGTCCCACGAGTCGGATATCAGCTTAACGGAAATTGAACCAGAGTTCTCTGGAAGTTATAGCCTGATACCACCATTATGTTATACCTGTAATCACTGCCCGAAACATGTTACACACTTGGCTAACTCTGTGATATGTGATAATTTTGTCAGAGAGCCAATGAAACATGCATCCACGTCAGAATGAAAAGCCCATGGATTGTATTACCTTCAGCGAGGGTAACCCAGACCCAAAGCTTTGAGGATACCAAACTACGATAATGCTACTATATCATCAAAACGATTTATCGCTATGTAAATAGAATTTAATAGCCTTTTATCTTACCCTACTCCCTACCATTATATACGCCCCGCTTTATGCCAGCTTCCTTCCTTTTTCGTTGTTATCCAATTTTAGCCGCGTACATAGTGTTTGTGTTACCTCGGACAGTTCGTTACACCTGAAGAAGCATAATTTATAAACAAAGGTTCGTGCTATCATTAATCTTACTGAGTCGAAACGGCGTTATCTTTGTATTTTTTGTATTTTACCATATGCCTAACGCGAAAACAGACACTGCTAATAGAAATTTAGTGCGCCAGAACTTAAAATGTGAATTTCGGTTTACCTAAAGAACAATAATCGTTGTAAACAGCGAATAAAATTGCACCGAATAAAGTATATCTTAATCCTGTAAAAGCTTGTATTGAATTCTGTCTGATACTGAGATAAAAACGTCTTTTCTCTTTCGTGTTTAACAATACGAACATGCGAATATACATTTCATATTCGCCCATTGCCTCGAGATATTCATGAAATCGGTAATTTTTTCGCACTTCATAAAATGTTCATAAGCGGATAAGACGCATTTTATAAACAGTCGCTAAGCTGCTATCACCCCGAGCTATATATATATATATATATATATATTTATTTATTTATTTATTTATTTATATATATATATTAAAGAGAGATCCACGACGTACTTTCCATATGCAACACTGTTGGCGTGACAATTATCCATTATATCACACGTTTACATAACGCCGAGATGACAGGTAAATGCATAGAAAATAGATGTGGACGCGTCCGAGGACACGAAGATAAGGTAATTGATGTCGCGGCCGAATATGGCACATTGTCTCGTATTTGCCAACCACGTCGCATACATATCAGATATGCTGAATGCATTCTGGAGTCCTGGGTGAACAGATTACACGTTGGAAGGAGACGAATGTCTCGCGATAAAACCACGTCGGCATTGCGGGACGGAAAAAATCTCTGGTTACGAAGAGCTGGGTCAATTTTATTAGCACCCAATAGTACCGCATGAATAAACTTATCCATAAGTCTAGAGACCGGTGGCTACTGCGGGCTGGGGTGAGGCATTTAAACTTAAACATCCTGTACTAAAGCAATAATATGTACAGTATACACAGGTGAGAAAAGAGAAGCGCGCATCCCATATATGTGGTCACTAATCCAAAAGCGTAAATACGGACAATGGGATATGGTCAACATTCTAATACGCCTTAATTTTGGAAGAAATGCCTGATTATCCCACGTGAAACAGCAAGAGTAGCAGAGTTTACAAGATTCGAAATTCCCACTTCAAGGATTAATAATAATTCCATATTCAAACCATGTAGTTTATATGACGAGAGATAGCGCAACGATCCCACGTGAAAGATTAAAAAAATTCCATATTCAAACCATGTAGTTTATATGACGAGAGATAGCGCAACGATCCCACGTGAAGGATTAAAAAAATTCCATATTCAAACCATGTAGTTTATATGACGAGAGATAGCGCAACAATC
>WURV02207066.1:0-11277 GCA_011762755.2 Epimenia babai
CATATGAACTACATATGTCGCACACTCCGCTAAGTCTATGATAGGTTCATGTTTATTTACAATGAGATGACGACATAAAGGGGAGGTAAGCAACAGTACATATAGAGCATCTGAAGCACACAAGCGTCACAGGGAAAAAGCCCCAACATAACCACACTGCAAGGGCTACCCAGACCACCATGGGCAATGGAGTTTAAGGCGTTTTTTTAGCCCGAAAAACGCCACAGTATACTGGTTAGAGCAGGATTTGAATCAGGGACCCCTGGATTCAAAGTCAAACGCTCTAACCACTACGCCGCCTGCCCCTCTCTGTACTGTATACAAGTAAAACAAGTAACTGTGCGTTACAGACCAGGCATGGGACACACCTGAAAAGGACGTCAAGGCGGTCACATACGTGCCGACTGTGTGTACCTTCGAACAGGACATTATGGACAATCTAGGTATTGTAGAGACACGTAAACGCGCTAAAACCTACTGGTATTAGATGAGTACATATCACTCGATGTTCCTAAACGTTTGATGGCCTAAGTAAGAAATTGTGGAATCACAATGAAGAGAGATTATATATTTCTCTATTGCGCATTCACTTTATTGAAAAATCGATCGAACCAATCATGCAAACCAACCAATAAGGTACGAACTTCGATGTTATAGTTTCTAAGCTTTTCAGAAACATGCCATAAAGTGGAGACGATGAAATAAAAACTAGGTGTCTTATTAAGATAAAGTTTAAAGAGGGCCCATACTCAACAACACTACAATATATATACAATGATTATGTCGATATTACTGAATTGAATGGAATAGGGGGGACACTTAATCGACACAAAATTGCAGGAGGTGCATTGACCACGCATACTACTGTGATTGGAAATTATTCAACATTTCTGCAGCTTAAAAATGTAAATGTTTCACGCAATTGTGAAAGCACGACCAAAGTCAGAGAACATTATGTACACTACACATGACTTGTATGCACCACATCGTCATAAAGGTCCAGCATCCACATGCAATGCAGGGCCAGTGGCCGCAGTATATATTATATATATGGTCAGTATATGTAGTAGGTACGGGGCCAGTAGTAGAGGTTGGTCAGCAGTTAGCTAGAGGTGGTACGGATAGTCAGCCTGGCAACATTAGCAAAGAAAAGGCCAAAGAGCCCTCAAGACACTCGTCCGAAAAAAAAGAGAAAAAAAAACAAGAGGCCAAAAAGGCCATCTTGACATTAGAATGAGAATACAACAACTAGACTGCCTGACATCAAAAACGAGAGGCCAAAGAGACCTGGCAATACCAATTATGACACTGAAACAAGAAAATACAGATTTGTGGAAAAAAACCTATGCTGAAATCACCTTTAACTGCCTAAATAGAGATGCCCTAAACAAATCTGAATGAGACACAGACTGCCAAATAGCAGCCCTTCGCGCTTAGCGGACATGGAGATTAAGATTTTCAAATATCAAGGTCGATAGAAATTACCCTCCTTTGCTACCGTGGTGAGATGCTGAACAAATCTTAAAGATGCTAACCTAAGGACAATATCTGCCAAATGGCAGACCCCTGTTATAAGCGATTCTTGAGATTTTTTCAGAAAAAATACGAACATTGGAAGAACCTTCCCTAGCTTCGATGATGATACCATGAACAAATCTAGAGGAAACCAGCCCAAGGACAACATCTGCCTAATTGCAGACCTCTGCGATAAGCGGTTCTTGATAAAATTTTTTCAATAAAAATACGAACGTCGGCGTAAGTTACTTCCCCTAGGTTGCAATGACGATAGCATGAACAAATCTAGAAGAGACCAAGCCACAGACAATATCCGCCAAGCAACAGAACTCTGCGATAACCGATTCTTGAGAAGATTTTTTTAAGAAAATGTTAACATCTGATGGAGGATGGATGGATGGACGGACGACAGACAAACTCCGATCAGAATCAAGAATTAGATTAGATAAAGGAATGTCGCATGGCGGTTTATATACATTTCTCATGGTATGTGCCACTAAATACGCATATAATAGCGACAGGCAGGTCGCGTTAAATGACATGGCAATCTCGTAACAGAGGTTTCAATGGGTTACTCATTGTGGGGTTGATGGATTTTACCTTCCATGTCCTCGCAATTGCAGCATTTGATGTCTACTTCATGGCAGTATTAAATTTACACAATAGGGTACATTGTTGTGATGCTTAAGCAATGAAGGATAGAGCATCCTGATATCTGCACAATGAAGCACAGTGCCGCGTCTCTTCAGTAATATGGTCGTCTTGGATTGTTCTGAAATATGGCAAAAGTCGTGTCAATTGTAGGAAAAGATGTATGTGAAAACAGACAACCGTATACATTCTGTCATGGTCTATCATTCGTGTTACGACACGATAAATGATGAGTTTACAAAGGTTAGTACCAAACTCATAAAATACACGTAAGGTACTACTGTCATAATATCCGGCACCCTAACATGAACTCACAAGACAACACATGTAAACACTGGTGACATTCCGGCCACCGTTAGACTCACGAGTGGGTTGGGCCTGTCATAATATCGGGCACCCTAACATGAACTCATCATGACAACACATGTAAACACTGGTGACATTCTGGCTACCGTTAGACTCACGAGTGGGTTGGGCCTGAACTTGTAAGCAAGCATCATGCGTTTGCGATAGGCATCAAATTCATCGTCATCCTCCGTAAGGTTAGCTGGGCGGTCGATGCCAAAGCCCCGGCCATCTACAGCTGTGGTGCCCCTGGGTGAATGCATAGATGACGTTACATTATTCACATTAGTATGTGGTTATTACCGTTTTACTGAATGCATTCGTTATAATGGCCATTTTTCAGATAAACAGTTGCGAGTATCAATCCGCAAATACTTGATGTGATTCTTGAGATGAGCAAAATTTCCGTGCTTGGGGTAGAAATATTTGTTTTGAATCTGGTTATTCTCAGTTTCCTAACGATGTAATGAGGCAATCAATAATACAATAATACACGTGTGACCGACATTCACTACCACTTCTAGAGTAGCATTAAACCCTTGCCTTTGGATGTGAATATCCAAATTTATGTTGGCTTAAAGGCCAGGCAGGATCCACGCAGGCTACTGTGGATTCACCACAGTACAGTGGTCAGTCAATCGGTATTCTCGTGACATTAGTTATTACCAATCCACCAATGCAGCTACTATACAGAAATGGATGGGGCAACCATCATGCAGAGACGAATTAGCTTGAAAGAAAAAAAGTTACCTATCATCATGAATTGTCCGTATCTAAACAAATTATTCATTCACGTAGCAAAAATTTATGCCATACATAGTAAAAATTTAATTATATATCAGCATGATAGAAATTATTACATGCATAAACGGACACAGATGGTCCATAAACAAAGAATGATCTCATATTCATACAACAAATTGTGATATTAGGCACACGGGAAGTACCCGTCCCATATCCCATACTACACACTAATAATAAGTTAATAGCGGAATGTGTTACGCTAATACTTGAGGGTAGATATGAACTGTAATTAGACGCACTTATTGACCGGCGCAGTGATACCCTGGGACTGGGAGCCTAAGCCCTCACCCTCCTCCCAGCCGAGTTTCTGGAGCATCTTGTAACCGATATTCTCACAGGTCAGCTTGAAATCTTTGTAATCCGAGTAGTCAGGCTGGCGGCCTTCTTTCAGCGCCTGAATTCATGCAAATCTCGCATAAATCCCTGTAAGTTAACCGACTTCGAAGTAACGACTCTTCATAAGAAATTCGAGTTACTTGAAATTTAGCAGTAAACATTGAAATCTTTCTGTTTCTGATTTGAGTTATTTTCCAAAATAATTTCATAATACGAACAACAGATATTCAAATTATAAAGACATAGAAGATAACACCTTTTTAATTGAGATTAAGATTAAAATAGCCTTTTGTGGATGAACGGAATCTGAATTTGGGTAGCCCTAGTAGTTCCCTCATTTCCTTTCCTTTTAGAAAAAGTAAAAAGGTGCAGCATTCATGCACCTCACTTAAAAGCCACTTGCTAAGCCCGTCAAATCTCTACTTGTGGATTCATAGGCCATAGCTCTACCAAATGAGCTATCCCGTTTCCATAGGTCAAGTTAACATCGAATTGCACATGACAAAATACTACGAAATAAATGGAAACTTACGATTATTTCAATCTTAGTGAGTCAAAAACATTTTACGTTTTTACTTCTCATATATATTACGTATAATGATCGACGCATTTAAACACACTGAAGCATTTCAGTCCCTCCCATCCAAACATCCATGACTTTTACCGATATCCAATGGTAATAAATTTTTTTTTGTAATGAAATCCTATGTTAGAAATTATTTTATAACAAGATAAAAATTGCATCACAATGGTGAAAGCTTTGCAAATTCCACTTGAGGCTTCATCACCTAGTTACGACTAAAATGAAATTACACACGATGTGTAAGGGAGTGTACGGCTGCGCGTCACATACACTGATGGGAGAAGACATACTGAATAGTCGATCACCTTAAAAGTCTCCATGAACCTCGCGAGCTCATCTGGGGGCAGGAAATCTCCGATGTGGTGCTTGCCACGCCCGGCTTCTGTGAGCTTCTCAGCGAGCTCTGGCAGAATGTGACGGTTAATAACAATATTAAGTAACACAGACATCTCGGATGGAGCAGATACGGGTTATGCGTCACAAAACATTCAAATGCCATTCAAGCTGCCTGTATTGTTGGGAAAAAGTGCAGTGTAAAATATACCTAAACTTTACTGGCTTCAGCAGTAAATACTACACGACTAATAAACCCGTTACATTATCAACTTTCCCACGAGTAATGGTAAAACAGAAGGTATACGACAATCCAAAGAGATTTTAAAACAGAAGCCTCAAAACTGTCATGTGGAGACTGAATGTTAGAAACAAAAGGCCATATAACCTTCAAAAGACTTGATATTTGAAAAAATTAGAAAGATGGCCAAAGAATCAATGAAAATAAATAACTCCAGATAGCGAATTAGAATATTAAGCTGATGCTTCTAATAGAAATCACTGAGCATGAAGTCTATACAGAGTCAGTCAGATAACAGCTGTTATGGGGAGTTGCCATTGAACTATTAATGAAGTTGAAATGTTGAAATGCTGCATGCTAAGTGTGAATGGCACACAGTACATATACAACTACATGTGGTTTTATCCTATGAATGTAGCTACTGCTGAAACAAACTAAAATTAAAATGCAGCAAAGAGGGGGTTATGCACCATCTTTGTGGCCTAATTAATTCCCTTTTTCTGCGCTGCCAATAAACTAAACAATTTTCTGATAATCACAATACACTAGGAGGAACCCGGACTCACAAAGCTTTATGCATCACGTCTCCAAATAAATAATAAAAATAAATATCGGCATATAATCACCTCCCTTGGCTAGGATGACAACAAATCCTTACACAAACTTAAATGACATTAAGCAAGTGACAACTGCAAGTGGCAAAGCTATTTAACAAATATTTTTTGAGGAAATGATTTTCAAGCAAAACTACAAAGATTGACAGATTGCTTGTGACACCCCCGAACATGTGTAAAGATCAACTAAAGACAATTAAATAGCAAAACTACGTTGCAAATGTGATTTTAGGTGTTATGTTAAATTGAAATCAGCAGAAATTACTTGTCTCAAATTGCGCTATCAAACCAATCTGAATTAAAAACCACGACGAATGAATTGCGATTAGAATACATCACTAGAGCATTTGCTCGGGTGACATAATAATGTAATAACCTTTAGTAGCTATCATCTCGTTTGTGCGTGCCTTGTGCTCCCATGTACCACCCTCTACATCCTCATCAGAATCATAGTCGTATTTCTGCACATTTGCCTGCGCTGCCTCTTGGGCCTTCTTCTGGGCCAGCACGATTTGGTACATCATGTTCATCTGGAGCGACGAATAACAGACTTGCACCAACTTGCACCATATAATGTTTACGTATGTAGGGAGTAGGTAAGTGTCTTGGCAGTCACCCAGAGTCACATGTGTGACTTGACAGCAGCTGCCTGCCTCGACTCTCTGCCTGGCACCATCGTGATTCTGCCACCAGGATAACTGCAGCTAACAATACTCTGTGACATCTAGGGCTCACACCGGGTTCAAATTTCTTGTTGCCAAAACTGTTACTAAGAGTATTGCTTTTTTTCGCAACAACGTAAATTTAGTAGCCAAATGAATCGTAACGTGTTATGTAAAATTTATTAATAAGAACGTAATAGACCTAATACCCACTGTAGTACTGTATCATACTGTTGTATTGTACAGATTTGCTTCGAGGATACGAAAACCGCAAATGCAATGAGCATGCTTCAGTGCATGTTACTGTTAACCCTTATAAGACTAGGACTATCATTGGTTGTCAGCATGACAGGCTGGAGGTATGCAGAATGCGTGTTTCTGTAACTATATATCTATTGCGTATCGCATTATGCAAGCTCGTTCATTTATCACACATTGAGACGACGGCTGTGTATATACTGTCACGCTTGTATCGCTCATATCTGACGGAATCTGGGAAGGTTGTGTATTCTTCCCTCTGTATCGTGCAGCCGTTTGATTATCGGATGCTGAACTGATGGCATCGCATGATTACTATTTTACTGTTACTACTTTTATTACAGTTGTTCCTGCTAGTACTGTATGTTTTCTATGCTATGTTAATTTTTAATGTGTATTCTTCATTGATGTAAAGTGTGTTAGACAGCGTTGCTAATGGTGCATTTTAAATCAAATATATTTCATATTTCACTATCCCGTTCGTATTGTCTGGTGTCTCAACGTAAGCATTTTACTAATAAAAAAACTTAATTATATTCGTAGTGAAAAACTTTGTCGCGAAAATTTTTTTAATAATAGTAATCATAATGAAATGAATCTTTCGTAGTGACTACTGTAATGTTGGTGCCAAATGGCGACAAAAACACAAAGCAACGTGAACCCTAGTTATCGAATGTCACGAGGTCAATACAACTCACTTCCTTTTGTTCCTGGATCTGTTTGAGTTGTTCGGCATTAATCGTATCACTGCCAACCATGCGACGAGCAAACTCCTGCATTGTCACTGTATGTGACTTGCCAACTGTGGATTAAGAAATAAAATTATTAGCCGTGAACATCTAGTATTCACCCTAACGCGTCCACTTTCCAATTTTTTTTGTGTAATATGAATTTGCTTATGAATTAGTATATGTGAAATTATGGTTAAACTCAAATAAGAAAATAAGTTCTCATTCACATTTATACACATTTCTTTGAGCTAATTTTGGAATACATCATCTGCGCACGATTGTCAGTGAAACTTTACGCAATTATACGCCAAGATCAGTTGTTGTTAACAAGAAGTGTTATTTAAGATCATAAAGTGTTATTTCTTTTGTAAATGTTACAACTCAGTACTGTACAACAAATCAAATCTTACCACTCTTACCAAAACAGAATAATATAAACTCAATCAAAATTATAACTATTAAATTGGAGCAATTTCCAAATATTTCAGCTTTGTAACGATATAAAATCTTGTTTATACAACTGGAAAAACATCGAAGAACCTTGAGTGGATAGCTGCGGATTGAGGACCATGCCGGGACCCCCAACACTCGGGGGAGTTTCTGACACACCTCCCCAGCGACTCTTGCGTCTGCGTTTTCTCTCTGTTGCTTCATCTTCATCTAACATTGAGCAGGATTTTATTCGTCACGCGATAATCATGAATCATAAATGCTGATCACTTGATGGTTTATCTTTTACAGACCTAATTATATCATTACTCTTAAACATGAATTACTAGAGTCCATTTTTCCGTAGTTTCCGACCCGCTAAAATGATCCCATTATGAATGACGCTGCTGACTGCTATGCTCTATAAAATTGGATTATATTTATGAATAAGGTCATAATATAAGAGAAAGAAAAGGTTGTAGTGCCACTATATTAATCTAGGTAAATGTCAGGTACACTTACTATAATGGTTGCCTCATTCAGCATATCTTTATGAAATTCACAATAACCCACTTTAACAAAATTTAAATTCGATATCAATATTTAAGTTAAGTAAATATAGATATTTCATCTGTAATATAAACTATATCTTCATACATACTAGATAATAACATTGTGTATACAGCCGATGCTTGATGCGTCAACGCAACCATATCCACTGTTGTAATGAGAAATTATGAATTTTGCCATCATAGTAAACATGTCTATGTACAGCAACTACTGTACCTAGCGTAAATAAGCGCAAAAATTTCAAGGCATTAGGCTCAAACTGCCAGTTTCGAAACCACTTGGTGACTTTTCTGAAAGCCTTCAAGCAAGTTAATATCCTCAACTGCAAATACACTTGGGTCAATACTGAAAGAAAGAGAGCTTAACTAAAAAATGGCTCAAGCCTGATCGGAAGCTCTTTTGACTGGAATTAAACATTTCTAAAACATATACATATGCTGCTTGCTTTTATGTGTGATATTTGGATATTAATGTTACTGCACTTAATACCTGCCAAAATGTAATTGTAAAGCGCATGAAAAGGCGTATTTTCCCCTACCCACAGGTGTATCAATTTACCTGTTTTACTTGAGTAGACTAATGTCACTAAATACCAAACATAATAAACGCATCGTATATTCATTAACAGTGCCCATGATCTATGATATAAGGTTGTGTAGTTCACCACTGACCTCTAGCAGGCGGCGGGCGTTCCTCCTTCATGGACCTCTCGGCTGCTTCCTCGCTCTTTGCATTCTTCCTCTTGGTTAACATCTCAAGATGCATGTGGAAGTACATGCTGTCGTTGCTCTCCGTTTCTGACAGGAAGCTTTGACAGGGCACGCACATCAACACCTCGCACCACCACGCGTACATGAATGTCTCAAGGCACACCGCACACATAAACATTTCACGAAACGATACGCATGTGAACATCTCACGGCGTAAGATGCACGTAAACATCTCAGGATACAGCAAGACATGTACGTAAACATCTGATAGAACGACACAAATGTAAAGATCCCACAGCACAATAAGCACATAAACATTTCATGGCACACGCAATAACACGCAATAACATGATAGCATGACATATAACAAGAATGTCAATATTTCAAGATACAGCAGGCACCACCTAAACATCTTAGGACACAGCACAACACGTACGTAAATATCTGATAGCACAAAACAGACAAATATTTCACGACACGACATGCACATAAACATCTCAAAGCATAACACACATCTGAGTATCTCACGGCAGTATCTCGTGGCACCAACAGGCACATAAATATCTCATGGCATGTACAATAAAGATTGTGTACATCTTACTGTATGAAACCCACATAAACATCCTATAACATTAAATGCACATAAAGATATAACATGCCACTTGTCAGAAGCCATAAACTCGTGGAGTTAGTCTCTCTGGCTTTCAAATCGCTACATTCACGCTTCAATATGCTCCAAGCCACAACCTTTCTCAATACTCTAATGGCAACCCAGAAGGCAATAAGCACAGTTATTTCACATCAGTAAAGGGCCCTGGAAGATAGTTTCAGAAGTGGTGGGGGATTGACTATTAGTCGATGCCTTCCTCAAACTTTCCAAGTGACTCGCATGAAATTTCACAACTTAGATTAGCAGCGATACAAAATTCTACTGAAATGGTCGCATTGATCTCAGTACACACGTACCCATATGCGGGGTTGCCGCTGTTGTCTCTGCGTAAACGAATCATCTCACTAGGGCCACCATCGGCGATCATTTCTGCGACGCTTTCGATGAGCGTGCGACGCCACTGGTCGCGCGGAGTGATTTCGTTCCACACGTCACCATCAGCTGTGGGGACTATAACCACACTATTAGGCCCCGGCACTAACATCTGTCATGGGACCACATAATCCCAGGCATTAGTTATGACACCGCCCGTAGTCAGTCGCATATGACGGTCGCTCATCGTCCCGGATGCGCTGACATCACACATGGACTACTACTAATTCTAGTTGTTCCACCGTAACTCGACTGACTTCGTCATAATCAAGCAGATCAGTGAAACTTTATACACATGCCAATGTGCAGTATATATATATATATATATATGTATATATGTGTGTGTACGTATATGTATATATACATTCTGAAATAGACAACCATGCTAATTAACGACACAGTCTGATTGTCAATTTTGTCTAGAGCTATAAATGAACATCAATCGAGTCATTATGCATCAACTATTTTAGCTGGCAGATGCATAATCTTTCGATGCTTTTGTGTATTCATGTCCAGGAGCACACATACTTAGTGATCATTCGAAATGCGTAGTTAAAATCCCAACTATTTCAGTATATAACGTGAGAGATCTTTATATATTATGCTAGTATAAATAGAAACTTCGATGTATATAGCCAGTGTAGACTTCAGTAGTTAGTTCAACGAAATCGCATATTTGTATTATTAGTTAATGAATCATTGAAAAACACACAAAGTATTTTGCAAAAATGATTTAAGTATCGGGAATACATAAGGCAATGAGTAAACATAAAAATCACATCAGCAGATGATTGACATACATAGTGCCGACTTAAGGACATGCCGCTAATGTCTCCTCAGTCAAGAACAAAATTAACTATTGTGAGTGTCATCTGTTTATCTTAGGCTGGGTAGGGTGAGAAAGCTATTTATGAGACATTTTTTGCCATGGGTAACAATCCCATGGACTGCTACATTGACTGAATATACCCACCCTGATCCGTGTTCCTGTCTGACCCAGCCCCGTCAGTCTGCCACCTCAATGAACTCAGCGTACTGTAAGAGGATTATATCAATTAGAAACACAAAATCTATATATTAATAATATAACAAAACAGCCTATAAGAAGCAAAGGCTTTCCGGAACAAGGCAGACCTAAATGTTGAATTTTCTGAAGACAGTTTTAAAAGTGACTGCATACAAGTTTCTATCGTAGGAGATGTAAAGCAACACAATAATGTTTTCTAAATTCTTGGAAGAAAATAGAATACAAAATATCTTTTAATGTTTTTACATAAATATATAATGAGATTACAATATTCGTGTTTGTCATGCACACCATCATAAATGAATATACTATACTATCGTGTTACAATAAATACACAAGATTAGTAAAAAAAAGGCAGGAAGCGGAATTAGAAGTGGCAGAACTTAGAATGCTGCGTTTCTCACTCGGAGTAACACGAATCGATAG
>WURV02207077.1:0-11276 GCA_011762755.2 Epimenia babai
CCATTAGGCTATTGTTTCATGTAAAGTGTGTATGACAGCTCTGCTAATAAGTACACTTTAAACAAATAAATTTCATTGCATTTCATTTCTGTTAGATTACGTCAATGGGGCTCGCCATCGTCGATTATTTCCCTTGAGGCAGCCATTCCGTTTAAGTCCTCGGTAACTGTCGTTTAGTACAAAATAACAATACGTACTGACGTTTGTATCCCAGCTATTAATTTGAATAAATAGCCCCGGGATATAATGTCGTTATATTATATGCACTAGAGCTGGATAGAGATCATGATAGATGATCAGAGACTTCCAAAAGTCCCGCATTGGAGTAAGAAATGGTGTGTACCTAATCAATTGTGAGGATGTCAAATCAGAAAAGTTGTTGACTCGAAACTTCCGCTGCCAGCGACTCTCGGCTCGCACGGCCCGAGAATGTCCACGAGGAAAGATGCTTCTGTGCTGGATTTCTTTCGAAACACTATCGGCGCCGATATGGGCTACTCCGACATCAATGCGCACGATCTACCCACAAAATCGCGTCAGCTCCCAGGAAAAATATAAGCGTTAAATTGACGAATAGGAGAGCTAAGAACAAAGTGACGAAGAAAACGTTAAGAGGCGAGCACATATACGTTGGATACACACGCAACTCTGAGATTTACCGAAAGGCCCGTATACGGCAGAAGGACAACGAGGTTGACGCCGCGTGGACGTGCAAGTGTGTCGGTCAAGGTCGAGACGATGGCGACGGAAACACAAGATGTGAGTTAATAACGAAAGATAGACAACCAATGTACTATGTGGGATGCTACCGTGTTAGCCTAAGCTTTCGCATACAAGTATACTTTATCAGTTGCAATGATGCCAGATTGCGCCTGATGAAGTATACTTGTATCTGAAAGTTTGCGTTAATGTTAATCTCAGTTAGTCAATAAGTTTTATTTCTCGTTACATTTGCAGAAAACAAATTGATTCTGAGGTACAAGATTGTTAAGATTGTTATATCTTAAACTCGTGTTTTTGTAATAAATACGCTAAGTTAAATAATGTAAAGGCATAGACATATAATAAGTGTTGCTATGGCATTTTCTCGTTTTATAGGCTTGATAATTAAGAATTTAATTATTGTTTTTTTTAATTATTACGCTGGATTTAAGGGAATCAATACATATAAAATACTAAAATGTTCAAATATTAATTTTAAACTATTCTTCATATTACAGTGATGAATAGTAACGAACAAGAACTCGACGCAAAAAACTCTAACCACGTAATTGATGACAGTGAATTTTCTACTGATGATCAGTGACAAATTCCAGAATACAAACGATTTTTCTACTAATCACCCCAATTCGCAGTTTAAGAGAACTCCGATGGTATTCGATTATACTAACAATTGGAATCAAAATTCGATATAGTTGCCTTGCAATAGAAGTGGTTACGTAGATGCAGTTTTCATGTTTTGTAAATAAAAACGACATCCAAAAATCGTGGTTGAGTTGGGCGGCTTGCTAATGGCAAGTTAAACGCTATGTACAAAGCCCGATTGTATATTGGTTAGACCGGAAATCGATCCAGGGCAGGCTGGATTGAATTCAAACAATCCGACAATTGTGTTATCTACCGTCATAAAAAGTATACTATAGACAGTATTTCTTACCTATGTGTGTTTCGTACCTCTATCATCCTAACGGAGCAATAACAATTTCTTCTCCCGGAATCAGAAAGTTAAGTACGTATGTGTGCAATAACAGGTTGGAATCAACCGTAATGCTACATGTCTTGTCTGCGCAGTTGCATGAAAATGTTTGTGTTCAAATGACGTTAACAACATTATTAGAGAGTTTTTAATAACATTATAAATATATAAGATTGCGAAATAGCCATATCGCCCGCGCTTTGCAACGGTTCACAACAATTTTGTGTAGCCAATAGTCGCAATAGCAATTAAAAACTTTAGTCGATGGAAACATACTATCACCTATGACTTCGAGTTGAATTCAACAAATGTTACTGTGTGTAACATATCTTGGACATCATAAATCGTTATCATGTCGATGCAAAAGCTCACGAAGGAAATCCTAATCCAACAAGCCACTTGCTTCCTGAAGAAGCCCCGAATATAGTAATAGCCTGCTAAAACAGTTGCCGTTAGTAATGCGATGAGGTTTGCATGCTCCTGTTATTGTCATGGGAGATAACTCTACAATATAATGCATCTTTAACATGATGTTAATAGTGGTAGAAAATGTGGTTCTTTGGATAGATGAAGAGAAATGCACAGAAAAACCTATCCCACTCGAGGTATATATGTTTTTCTGTGCTTTTCTCCTCATATTTTAAAGATTTTCTTGAAACATTCCATTTCTCAAAATGGGTTTTTTAGATCCCTAACCTAATGTAGTTTCAGAATATTATGGAAGGTGATTTTCAAAACCATACGCGAGGTTCGATAACACACAGGATTATGGCTTTATTATATTAAAACTAGAGGCCAAAGAGGCCTCAAGACGCCCACGTGAATATATACATGAAAGAAAAACAAAGTAGGCATTACAAAAAGGGAAGAGATATAAAAAAGCTTGACTAGGTGTTTAAGAATACATACATCGAGAATATTTACCTCCCTTTGTTGCGATGACAATACTGTGAACAAATCTAGAAGAGACCAACCCAAGTACGATATCTGTCAAATGGCAGACCTCTGCGATAAGCGGTTGTTGACAAGATTTTTTTAAGAAAATGTCAACATCGGGTGAATGGATGAATGGATGGACGGACGGACAACGGACGAACTCTGATCAGAAAAGCTCACCAAGCATGAGCTTGGGTGAGCTAATAACATAAGGTTATCCCAAGCCTGTTCGTCAAACAAGCAAAAACAGACTCTGTTGACTGTCTGCGGGGAAAACATGAAATAAAATGCGCTAACCCGATTAAATCTTCACGATAACAATATTATAAAAAACATTGAGCACCGTGTATGTCTGTACAGTATATTAATCAGTAGGCTATGGGAAACAACCAGCATTTCATCAAAGGGATTTCATCATCCTATGTGTCTTACATTCAGTCAATGACCTCCAAAAATGAATAACCTTTAACACACATCCGCTATCAAATGGTGCTGCAATTGAAAACATGAAATCGATATTTATTTAACGAAATAGCTCAAATAACGTAGAAATGTCAAGTTTACCTAGTATTGCGAGGCATTCACCATTATTTTTTAATGCACTATTGAAGCATTCCGCGCCGCAATTCGCTATAGGAACACAAAACATTGTCAAAAGCAAACAAGCCGGTTTGTCTGTCATTCGCGTTATATCGTATATCCACTCAACTCATCCGCCGCGTTTAGTTAGTCCATTTTGCTACGCACAAAACGCACAATTTGTAACGCACTTATGGGTATTTGTTGTGCCCATTAATCGCTTATAATCCCATCTGAATAGACTGGTTACTCGTTACGCGAGCAGTCCTACTGCTCCTTGGCTAAAAAACATTTGATAAAAGATATAGCAACTGGTTTCGATTGCTAGAAATCTAGATATAATCAGATTCGAAAGTTATCTTACAGTCAAACGATATTGGCAAGGATCGAGAATTAAAGCACGAGTACGCGCGGGTCTAGGGACGCATTACATTTTATTTGTTCGATGTCATAGATTACATTAATAAAAATCCGAGCCTAGATCATATCTGATGTCTTGCAACCCAAATTTTTGGTTGTTTCGCCCCATCAACACAATGGTACAAGGCCTAGAAACACAATGTCCTTTTATATAAGCAAATGAAGTGGCAACACCTTTATGGCTCACTGCGGAGATATAGATCACAAGCTTTTGAATGTTAGAACATTCTACAACATTGATCATTCACCTGATGAAGAATTTTCTAACATTCGAAAGCTTGTGATCTATATCTCCGCAGTGAGCCATAAAGGTGTTACCACTTAATTAGCTTATATTTGAACTGACTCACACGGCTACCACAATGTGTCTTTTTATAGTCATGCAAATGACATGCAATTTGTTCTCAAATGGGTGTAAAATACCTAAATGATCACGAGAAAGTGTGCACCTGTAGCTCAGCGCCAGACCAGTTGTCTGGAGGTCATTGGTTCGAGTCGCACCAGGGGTAAAGGTTTTTCTGCGCATTTCTTATAGAACTAGATTCAAGTAAATTCAAGCGCTTTCATGAAATCGGTTTAGAAAAATAATGGTTGATGTTAGTGATATATGAATCGGCTAATACTAATAGCTACGTATGTTGGTTTATATGGATTCTGACCCGAGTAGTACTGTATAAACATAGACAACAGAGGTGCGCGAGGCCTCCATATATGCCGCGGGGGTGATGGTCGCCTGTTCCCGATGCTAATGTTTATACAAGAGAGGGTATCGTGAAAAGAGTTAGTAATTCGAGAGAGTAAACAAAGATCGTCCGTGTATTAAGTATAATCTGTGAATGGTATGCCGATTTTATTCAAATATATACATTACAGAGTCACCATATGCAGTACAATATTTGCTTTGATATATTACAATATGCACAATATCAATAATTTGGCCTATAAATCATATACACAACTTAGTAGTATGCACAAGTAAGGATGATCCTTTTGTCTGCTGAACGTTTTGATCAAACGAATATCCGCAACATTTCACATACGACGCCAAAACCTGATCTCAGCAGATGTATTTCATGAGGTATTTCTTCAGTTTCTAGTCAATGTCATCTTTACGACGGCATTTACCTTTGTCAGCTAGCAGAAAATCGACACACGTACAAACCTCAATTTGAAACACCGACCCAATTCCGTTAATGTTATTTTTTTATTTGAGCTTGTGGCGAGAGCTTCCCTCAGCAATGTTTATTTGGATGCCCTTGATATCCAGTTGGTTCCATAGATCCATTTTGTTGTTTCATTTGATCTAGCTTGTTGTATAGGTAGATGTTGAATTTTCTGGCTGCATCCGTGCCTATATGTCAGATAGCACGCGGTTTCCGTCTGTGGCATCAGGAGAAATGCGAGTCCGACATACATTATGAAGCAAGCGCGTACACATTCGTCCTTGTAATAAACGGCTAATCGAGGTGTTTAAAACTTACCATAATATGAATAATGAAAAAAAAGCTTTGATGAGCATGTTTCCGGTAGGACTTTTCAAACGGAAGAATGAGATCAAGTTCATAATCTACTCGTGTGATTGTTGGATCATGACGCGGAAGATGCGTTAGAACGTGCATGTAAATCTGTTCTATTCAGCAGGTTAAATACGATATTTCTATTTCTAGGCTCACTTTTTTGACCATTACCTTATCAAATTCAAAATACTTCCAACAGTCAACTCAATAACTAGACCAAATCCAAATAAATAACGTAAAATCATCTAAATTGACACTGACAACGTTCTTCTTGACCTTGCTGACTCCCTACAACCAACTCATCTGACATCCCTGACAGCTATTGATCTCTTATTCTCTCCATGACTTAAAACCTTGACAAACATGCCTCCTTGGTACCCAATAAAAACAAATCCAAAGCTCATTGGCCCTTGGATGAATCGTCAGATCCAAATAGCCCAATGACGTAACGATGAATCCATCTATCTGATTTCCGACTGAAAGCCTATAAATCGGCAATTGATCATGTTAATCTACTCTGCCGATCCAAAATGGACTACTTCATTAAATCAATTCTTGATGTCACATCATGATTAACTCCTAAGCCACCTGTTCAAAACGTTCAACAGACTAATGGAAAAAAATAACAATTCTACCATTCCTCTGACAAATATAACTGAAGATTAATTATCAGACGCGTTTGTTGTATATTTCAACAGAACTCGGCAACAACAAAAACATTACATTCCAGGGCACCCCCTATCGTTAAACCTCAATCCGAGTCTGATATTTCACTCTTTTCACAATTTCAACCAGTAAGCGAGGAAATTTCATCCATAATCACCATGCCATAAAAATTTTAATTCTAATCCTCTGCCCAAAACATTGACAAGTGCCTCTATCAGCTACCTTGTTCTCACCGGCATATATCTTATTAATCTGTCTTTCTACCAGTGTCTCTCTTCAATAATCTATGAAATCAGCCATTGTCAAACTACTAATAAAACTCAACTCTCAATCCCAAACCTTTCCAGCCTCTCAATCAGCATCTTTTTATCAAATTCACTTCTTCCACCCTTTGAGTCCACCTACAGAAAATTCCATAGCATTAAGATATCTGTTCTTTACATCTCTAACAGTATTCATCAACCTTTGACAATAGGCATTCTGTGATCCCCATTCTCCTCGATCTCAACACAGCATTTGACACTGCTATTTGATATCATCATCTCTCGCATTAACAATCATTTCTTCATTACTAATACAGCCTTGTGCTGTTGTGCTGGATTAAATCTTACATTTTTAACCGCTCATTCAGTGTTCACAAATCTTGGTTTTCCAAACCTCTAACTTAAGGTGTACCCCAAGGCACTGTCATTGGCCCTCTCCCATTCACTTCTTATAATACTCCTCTTGACTTTATTAAACACCGTGGCCTCTTCTATAACTTATAGACCCTCTAATTACTGACGATGGCTCAGAACTCCAAAAATTCCTGAACAAATTAGAACAGATTATCTGGTATTTCCTCATGAATGCTACTAAACTAATTAAAACTTGATTAGATAGACGCTGATAATCATCTCACCATGTCTCGAACATACCTTTTGATGGTATAAGCATCACTCCATCCCCATGTGTGTGTCATCTTGGTATAGTTTTACAACATCTTACCATAACTTCACCTTCAAATCACAAATACTGAATATAATGAAAACCAGTTTTTTTTTCCATTTAAAGAACATCAGCTCCATTTCAAGGTGTCTTTTCCCAGTTCTAACCAAAACTTTTTACCTGCATTAGTCACATGGGGGAATTGATAAATGTAATTCTCTAACTAATTTTATCATCTTTCACATCGCTAAAATACAAAAATTACATGAACTGTGTAGCCTGCTAACATCCCCATGCAGATCAGAACACATTAATATGTATGTGCTGAAATATATTTGCATTGATTGCACTGTATATCATAATTGATAATGTAGGCGGATAAGTAGACTAATTCTAACATCACAGGCAAAGGGTATTTGCAGTTTTTACTTTTGTCAAGTGTATTTAACAGCTAAACGAATAAGTACACTTTAATAAAATATATTTAATTCCATTTCACTCACTGCCAGACCACTTACACATCAAAGCCCTAACAGTCACTTATAAATACCTTACACACAACGCTCCACTCTATCCCTCCAACCTCGTGAACACAAACAAACCAATAAGGACTACCAAACGCTCTAACAAATTACAGTTTGCTAAGATTTATCTGTGATTTTGCCATGCTTTTCAGCTAACCACCATCAGATATACAGACTTTAATACACTGAACATAATAAAAACTAACTCAAAACTTTTCTATTTGCCCAGCAGACCTTGACATAGTTTTATTATTTTCCCACATATGTGCTCAAGTATAACTGTGCACTTTGAATATTCTAAGATCATTTTAACCTGTATATCTTTATTTTTATAATATTTTTGTATTTTTAATGTTTCAGATAGTTGGAACATTATAGGCGCACTTTAAATCACTTCATTCGTTTATTCGTTCAAAGGTAAGCAGCTCTCTGTAGCATCCTGAAATCCTAAAGAGGGGAGAGACTTTTGTGGTATTTTATTAATGGTAGATTTGGTAATTTTGAAAATGGTAATTTTATTAAATGTCAGTTGCGGTTACAATATACCTAATTATACCCTTTAACTTAAGTAATTCTACAATAAAGCACTTCGCAACAAATATTTCTCAATATTCATGGATGTAAATTTTGTTCATTGCGGCATGAAAAGTGGAGAAAAAATCCCGGGTTTATGCGCACTAGAACTCGCAACATCTCGCATTAAAGTGCGCGGTCCTAACAGCTGCCACTGACACCGAGTTGCGCTTACTACTTCCCTATAACTTTCGAAAATTAAGGAATAACCCACCTCAATACAAATCAGCATTCAATACAAAACCTTCCTCATTTCATATAGTGGAAATCTCGGGTAAAATTCAAAATTCATGGGATATGTAGATTTGAAGCCGCGGTCTCGCATCAAATTCAGGGGATATGTGGATTTGAAGCCGCGGTCTCGCATCAAATTCATGGGATATGTAGATTTTGAGCCGCGGTCTCGCATCAAAATTCACTTGACACTTGATGTATCTATCGAATATCGATGTCCAGTAATGGCGCATAAATTTCGCCTTTGCAGGTAGCTTAATTAATCGTGAGGCAATAACAAAAAATTTCAACACGACTAAGCCGAAACAATGCAACAAGGTCATGTGACAAAAGTAGCAAAGTCAAAGTAACTTCGCAAATCATATAATTTTTAAGAAATAAACAAAAGCCGTAACAAACTTGCGCTTAAAACAAACGTGATACTTACAATATAAGGATATCTTCTCCTTAAATAAAAAATATTTAAATAAAAAATAATGAAACTCTTGACTCCTATCATCTACGGTGGAACAATAAATGTCATCAAATACACTCAAATAAATAAATTAATGGCTAACATGTCATAGAACAATAGATCTCATCAGCAAACAGCGCACTTGTATTGCGTAGGGAAGTGTTCGATCAAAAAATCCCAACTACGACATTTGAGTCCTACTTCATACACAAATATCACAAACAGCTGCCAATGCATGTTTAAACGTACGAGACATCGTTGCACGAATGACGTCGACTCGTGAATCTCTTGTTTCGCCGTGGCCCGTACGCAACAACGCGACATGTTGATGAAAGATGTAGCGTCGGCTCGTGTTTTTAGCGTGCATTCGATGCTGCGAAGGACATCGTTGGTTTTCAAGATGAGCAACATCTGTCGCGGAATTCGATTAAGGATGTCGGTAATTTGTGGAAGAAATGACGCGGCATTTTCCTTGATTTCTGCATCCTGAAATATTCTGTCGAAATAAATATACAGAAAATTCCTGTTGCATACAGGTTTCTGGGATTAACTTGTCATTTAGAATGAATAAGATGATTGAAATGCTAGAACAGTGTGGAAAAAATAGGAATGATCTACGACCACCATATAAAGAATCTGTACTCAAGCATAGCAAGGGGTGTGAGACAAGGCTGTGTGTTGTCACCACACTTGTTTTCTCTCTATAACGAAATGATATTGAGAAGCCTAAGTGAAATGGAAGGCATCTGTATTGCAGAAAGAATATAAAAAACACACGTTATGCTGATGACACTGCACCAGTTGCCGACTGTAGTGAAAAGTTACATTTTCTTTAACACACTGTACAAACTATGAGACATAAATAGCAGGACTAAAACACTGGTACTTACTAACCAAAGGAACTGGAATTAACTGGAATTAACTGTAAAGGCAAAGATATCAAGCAGGTATCCTCATTTAAAAATTTAGGTAGTCTTATTACAGACCATATGGGAATTATGAAAAAATCAGCATTGCCCATGTTTTTCAGAAAGTGTACCGCATTCTAACTACCATCGCATTAAGATCAGGACACTTTCACCTGTTTCACACACTTATGTTTGGTCAGTACTTGTCTATTAATGCGAAACCTGGAAAATTAGCAAGAATAAGAAGATCCCTATAGAAGCAGCAGAGATGTGGTTCCTAAGCCGTATGTTTAAAGTCAAAAGACAGACTTCAAAGCGAACAAATGGCTAACATCAAATGAATTACGTTGATAACTGACAAACTGACAATTGGGTTTTCTAAATCGAAATGAGTCGAAATGAAATAGAAGAAATCACTAACTGGAAAGACTGAGGCAAAAGATCATGTGGGCGATGACTGAAAAACATCGGCCAATTTAAAAACGTATCTCAAGGTAGGGAAGTGTGTAATCTCATGCACTTTGCAATAGATAGAGAGGCTTGGCACAAGATGGTCGACAATGTCGAGGACACAATACATCGATATTATTAGTACATAACTGAAACGTGAGAAAACTTGCGCTAACAGTGACTATGGTTAACCCAATATAAGATGTATTAAGGTGAAAAATGACCATTGTGGACACAGTTAACATACGCTCAGGTCTAACATTGGTTCCGAGTGTCCACAAACTGCTGATGGACGTCGACTGAATCAGTAATAGGTAATGGGTGAGATGATGAGGTGGTGGAGAGGCAAGCACCAACAGCGATAAAAACATAGCGTGAAATAGAAGAACCCTTTACATCACCATGACAGAAAAGATAGCTAGAATCCCATGAAACACCACAGGCGACATACCAGCTAGCTCTGGGATTGTTTTAGAATACTCATTGCAGCAAGGGCTACCCAGACACCATACGCAGAGAGTGTTAATTTATAACTGAATTTTTTAAATAAAAAAGCCACAGGTCATTGGCTTGTCCAGAGATTGAACCAAGACGCTTTGGAATTCAAATACAACGATCTACTCAGGAGGCCACCTGCCCCCAATGAATTAAAAATACCTCTAGCATTAGCCAAAACTTGAGGTGTCAAGCGAAATAGAATATTCCTCGTGGATCTAAACTTGTGGTTCTCTAAGACGGTATTTTTTTAAAACCAGTCATTGATGGGACTAGATACGTAACATTTAAATACAATTTATTTCTAAAAGACGAGCGACATACCCACAAGCAGACACAACCAGACATAGACTGAGGAGAATTATCACACACCTCTTCGACGGTGACGCGGCTATCGATGCCGGCTGCGATCGACGTCCACGAACGAGCCGATACGATGCAGGCGAACAGACCGTACATCTCGCCGGCATTCATGGCTCGGGAGTAGCGGCGGATGCCGGCGATGTCGCGCTTTATCAGACACTGCCACAGCTTGCAGTAGTTCACACGGAACTCGTCGGTCAGAGTCTGTCGGACAAAATCCTTTAGTGTATGCTCGGCACCAGAAGAAAGGTAAGACCTTATTGATAAAGCGGAAAAAGGGGCAATGTGAGGTTTTAGTACCACTTTGTCAATGTTAGTAAATGTCTGCAGCACTTACGTTGGTTTCTCACAAGAATATTACAATAGACGTATCGCAACTTTGTTTTTAAATAAATTAAATTGATCTAAAAAGCATTACCCTTACATTTTCATAAAAAAAGAAAAGGCGAGGTTTTGATGCTACTTTATAATTAAATGTCAGTCGCACGTACAACATTACCCTGTTACATCCCTAATATATTTTCATAATAAACC
>WURV02207088.1:0-11275 GCA_011762755.2 Epimenia babai
GCGATGGCGTGCGGGCGATCGAACTGCAACAGGGCCGACTGGTCGTTGGTGTTCCACAGCACGATGCGACCCGTGCTCGGCGCGCGCGCCCCATCGGCCTGAGCGCCGGCGGTCAGCAGACGCGATCCATCGCCGACGAAGCGCACGACCGTGGCCTTGCCGTCATGGCCGCGCAACGTGAACAGCTGCGCGCCGTCGCGCAGTCGATGCATGGCGACCACACCGTCGACCATGCTGCAGGCGACGCGTTCGCTTCGTGCGTCGATGTCGACAGCGAGCAACGGGTTGCCGAGTGGCGGCGAGCGCCAGATCTGCCGGCCGTCGCGCGTGTGCCACAAGCGCAGCCGTTCGTCGTCGCCCGCGGTCACGATGCGCCGGCCTTCGTTGGCGAAGCACGCGGCGGGCACGGTGCCGTTCTGGCGCAGTGTGACCACGCCGCGGCCGGTGCCGAAGTTCCAGACGATCGCGCGGCCACCGGCAATCGCCAGCACACGGTGGCCATCTACCGAGAACTCGCAGCGATCGATCTGTGCGCCGACTTCGTAGCGATGGATGGCGTCGCCGGTCGGCGTCGGGCCGCTGCCGACGTCGAACACGCGCAGCTTGCCGTCGGGCATGCCGGTGCCGGTGATCGCCAGTCGGTCGCTGGCGTCGAACGCAATCGTGCGCACCGGGCCGCGGTGGCCGTTGAGTGAGCCGAGTTCGTGCAGGTCGATCCGGCCCGATCCCTCGTGCGGCTTGAGTCGCCACAATCGCGCAGTGCCTTCTCGCGAGGCCGACAACTAGCGATCGTCGCGGCTGTCGAACGCCAGACTGGTGATCGCGCCGGGGTGGCGGCCGGTGCCGCGCAAGGCGCCGGTCTCGGCGTCGTAGATGTGGATGGCGCCGCTGTTGGTGCCGATCGCGAGCAGCTCGCTCCGATTGCCGAACGCCAACACGCGCACGGCGCGATTTGCTTCGAGTCCTTCGAGCTCGGCGATCTGCTCGCCAGTGGCGACCCGCGAGAGTCTGGTGGTGTTGTAGGCCCCGCTGCAGGTCGCGGCGTAGTTACCGTCGGGACTGAGCGCGCCGGCCAGAATGAACGAGCCGTGTTCGATCGCATTGCCGACCGGTTCGGCGGTTCGCGTGTCCCACACCTGCGCGAGGAACGGCCCCTTGGTGCTGCCATAGGTGATCACCATGGCGCGTGCGCCGTTGGCGCTTGCGTACATCGCCGCGGCTTGTCCGGGCAGGTCGATGATCTCCGGTTCGCCGTCGGCCTGCGGGTTCCACAGCCGCATGGTACGATCGGGGCTGACGCTGACGATGCGGTCGTTGCCGGCGAATGCGGCGTCGACGACGGGCGCCGTGGTGTTGTGGCCGTGGAGCGCCAGCGCGTCGCGTTGGCCGTAGTCGTCGAAATGCAGCAGCGAACCGGGGAAGCCGGCGGTGACGATCTGCTTGCCGTCGGGGGACCAGCGCGCGACCAGCACGCGCTTGTCTTCGGGGGATGGCAGGGTGCGCATCGACCATCCGCTGCCGAGCGCGTCGAGCACCGCCGAGCGTGTCTTGGCCGACGCGTGCAGGTCGTCCGCTTCAAGGGCGAGCAGCAAGGCACGTTCTCGGTCGTGTTCGAGCAGCCGCTTGCTCTCGGCGACCTTCCACGCGGCGCCCATTTCGATGCGCTTGCTCTCGGCGTGGTAGAGGTCGAGGCGGGTGCGTGTCGTCTCGTTGTTGCGCAGCTCCAACGCGTCGTTGGTGCGTGCGATCGCCTGCGAGAACTGCCGCGCGTCGGCATGTTGTTGCGCGCTGGCGAGTAGGTGGTCTGCCAGCTCGTGGTTGCGGCTGGTGCGGTACCAATACCCCGACAACAACACCGTCGTGACCACCAACGCCGTCGTCGCGATCACCGTCTCGGTGCGGTGCCGGCGCAAGAACTTCGCGGCGCGTGTCCATGCCGGCGCGGGCTTGGCATGCACGGGTTCCCAACGCAGGAAGCGTTGCAGGTCCGCTTCGAACTCCGCCGCGGTCTGGTAGCGGTTCTGCGGGTCCTTCTCGAGTGCCTTGTTGACGATCGTGCACAGGTCGCGCGGCACCTTTGGATTGCGCTTCTGCAGCGGCACCGGTTCCTTGAAGCAGATCTCGTAGACGATCTGTTGCAGGTTCTTGCCGTCGAACGGCCGGTGCAGCGTCAGCAACTCGTAGAGGATGACGCCCAGCGACCAGATGTCGGCGCGGTGGTCGATGTCGACGCGCTTGGCGAGCGTCTGCTCCGGGCTCATGTAGTGCGCGGTGCCGGTGATCTCGCCGGACATCGACAAACTGGCGCTGGTGGTGTCGAGCGACTTCGCCAGGCCGAAGTCCAACAGCCGCGCCTGTCGACGATCGTCGAGCATCAGGTTGCGCGGCTTGAGGTCGCGGTGCACGACCTGGTTGTGGTGCGCCGTGGCGAGCGCGGAAGCGACCTGCGCGGCCAGCATCGCGCATTCGGCGACGTAGCCCTTCTCCGGGGCGACGCCGAGCTTGCCGTTGCTGACCCCCTCGCTCGACGGGTGCGCGGGGTCGTCGATGCCGTTGGCCAACCGCAGGTCGTCGACGATGTCGGCGAGGTTGCGGCCGGCGACGTAGTCCATCGCCAGCGCGAAGGTGCCGTCGACTTCGGTCAGACTGTGCACCGAGACGATCGCGGGATGGCGCAGCTTGGCGGTCGCGGCCGCTTCGCGACGGAAGCGTTCGACATGGCGTTTGCTCAGCGTCAATCCGCTGGCCATCACCTTGAGCGCGACGCGCCGGTTGAGCGAACGCTGCTGCGCGAGGTAGACGATGCCCATGCCGCCGCGGCCGAGTTCCTCCTGGATCAGGAAGTCGCCGAACATGCGGCCGTCGCCGCTTGCCTCGCCACCGCTGTCGGTCGCCGGTGCTTCGTCCCATTCTTGATGGCCGAGCAAGCCATCGAAACTCAAGAACTCGCGGCACTGCGACAGGATCTCCGCGCGCATCGTCGCCGGGTAGTCGAGCACGAACTGCGACAGGTCGGGTTGCTCCCCATTGCTGTGTTGCTGCACGAACGCCTCGACTGCGACCTGCACCTTGTTGGCGTGCTCGGTCATGCCGTCGGGGTGGTTGCCACGCGTCGTGTCGCCGCCGGTGGCGACGTCGCCGTCGGGCTTGCGGTCGCGTTCGTCCGCCACGCCTACGCCTCCCGGCGCGACAGCAAGCCGGCCAATCGCGCCTGTGCCCGCGACAGCAGCGCACGCACCGAGCCTTCGGTCGGCAGGCCCATCTCGGCGCAGATCTCGTTGGTGTCGAGTTCGAGGTAGCGGCGCAGCACGATGATCTCGCGCTCGCGATCGGGCAGTTGCTGTAGAGCCGTGCGGATGCGTTCGGCGAGTTCGTTTTCGTCGTGTACCTGAGAAGGTGTCGCGTCGTTTGCCGGCACCAGATCGGCACCGCCGTCGTCGAGGTTGACCAGGCCGCCGTCGGCGGTGCGCTTCTTGGTCTCGAGCGCGCGGATGCGGCGGATGATCTCGTACTCGGCGCCCTTCAACAGCCAGGCCAGGAACGACCCCTCGCCGCGGTACTCGAATTGGTGCAGCCGGCGCAGCGCCGACAGGATCGCGTCTTGCGTCGCGTCTTCGCTGTCGGCCAGCAGCAGGCGGTACTTCGGCCCGATCAGCTTGCGCAGTGCCGCGCGCAGCCGGTCGCGGTAGCGCTGAAACAGCAGGTCGATCGCGTCGCGATCCTGCTCGAGCGCGCGGTTGACCAGATTGCGGGTGTTGTCGTCCAAGAACGGGGCCTTGTGCAGCGCCGGCGATGGCGCGAGACCCTGATTCTGCCCCATGGCGGGGTTACGGCAAGACGCGCCGCCGATTCGTGCGACGTGGCGGCGGCCGAGCAGGCGTTGGAACGAGTGAGTGGCGGTCATCGGACACCAGCAGAAGGACGCCTGTTGGCCGGGCGCACGCGGATTTCTCCGCCGCCGCCGAACTGTCGCTGTGGTGGGCGGTTGGCGTTGTCGTGCCGGTCGCGGTCGGGCACCGCGAGCCGACGTACGGCGCGATTGCAAAAAACGGCGTGCGCGCGGCGACGCCCGGTCCTTCTTCAGTGGCAGGCAGTCGCCTTTGACATTTAAAGTATGTTTTTGAAGGTGTTCTGTGAAAGCAGGAACATGCTATTCAAAGGGAACTGAAGGAAGCCAGACGTAAACTGAATAAAAAGGCCAGTCTTTACTTTACGCTCAAATAAGTCAACGATGGTATTTTAAAGTATTGATAGCATTTGTTCGCTGTTCGTATGAACTAATGATGTCGCTGATTGTTCGTATGAAATTATATACATGGTGAATGCCATTCACAATTCCTGAAGTTCAACGAGACCCATTTTTAGTAGAGATGGGAGAGGCTTGGGTAGATTTATATAACAAAATAGGGGAAATTCCCACTTCCGCAGTGCGAATATGTTTGGTAAAATAATCATTTAGTGACGGGACGAGACAATTTTAGGACTCATTTCGGACTTATATATCACATCTCTAAGGTAATATCTGATTCATAATCGCTTTAAGACTTTTTATGGCTGGGGTAAATTAACAGAGGACAGTGGTTCCCTTGTTCTTTACGCATATAGACTAACACGACTACCCCTTCTTGTTCCATGAATAAAGCGTATTTGCGTTTATATTGCATGCGCAAATTTTAATACAATGATCCTATAGTTACTTTTTATTGTGACTTAGAATGGTTGGATGTTATTCAGTTTAAATATAACTAGCGGTTATTTGGTTATTTGCGAATCGCGACAGATTCTATGGGGTGGCGGAGTGTTAGATCATCATTACGGCTGAGTGCTCCAGAGTTAATTACAACTGTTGTATCTAACTAATGCATGCGGCTGTCGGCGATTGACGCGTGGCTAGAGTTTAGTCTGAGATGATAGATCAAATTTAGGGGACCTTTTACAGCCAAGTAAGGGGGGGGGGGCAATTAGCGTAGTGGTTGGAGCATCTGAGTTTGAATCCAAAGGACCCTCGTTAAATTCCCGCTCTAGCCAATATACTACCTGGCGTTTTTCGAGCAGAAAATACCTTAAACGCCTGTGGTAGCCCATGCAGTTGTTCTGGTTATCCCTCACCTGTTATAACTGAGGCTAATCAATTTGTTGTGTTAACCACATTTTTATGCTAGCTTTGTAAAGGACTAAGAAAGGCCTCGAGAATGATTACCTAGGTAATCAACCTTTTCCTAACTAACTAACTACATTTCAAAGTTACTATATATAATTTTATATATATGCATGCAATAGTAGGCTGAGAATAAGCTCGCTTTGTGGGTCATTATTGGTCCTTTACAAAGCTAGCCTAGGTGGTTCCCATGACAAATAAATCTCCTGCATTTAGCATTTATCAAAGTAGGTAAAATACCTCGGTGAGTTGGTCTTCCTACATTTACACCCCTGATTCCAAACACCTGCAGACGACCTATGTGAGTCGCACGTGCTACCAAGTTTGTGATAGTTGACAATTATTTCGAATGAGATGACAAGATTGCGGTTGCGGGGGGGGGGGAGTAAGCTGATCGGGTACCATGAAAAGAACATCCGAAACGTAGCTACATTAGAGGGAGAAGCCTTATATAACCACCCATATGTCCGTGTGCACATGTGGGCATACGGCGTATATCGCGTAAGGCACTTTTTGTCACCGGTACTATACTGGCAAGAGCAGGAATTGATTCAAGGTCTTCTGGATTTCATTCCAAGAATGTAGCCACGACGTTGACAAAGTAGGAAACAGTTGGCTAAATGTCACATTAGAATGCTAAATATTTCTGCCAAGAAGCATTATCGGGTAATATAGATCTTCCAGATGTATGATGTATATAAGTACTGATTTTCAATGTTACAAAAGTGGAGATCTTGGTCACAATGTTGACCATAGAAGAAATTATGAAAAATGAACTAATGTAACTGTCAGTAACTGACGTAAGGAGTAACGCAAACTTTCGCATACAGGTTTGCTTTATCAGATGTAGTAAGGGAGATGGCCCACATGTTTACAAAATGTGTTCACTGAACGTGAGAAGTTCCACCTGTGTGATATCTTTAGACTGGAGCACTATAGCTGCATCCACATCAGTACAATACACTGAACACAGACAACTGACAATAACCATTCTTCTCAAACTGATTCTCACCATCTGATAAGGCATTCTTACAGGAAAAACCGCGATATATCTTCGTCTTATTGGTCTACCAGTACTTTTAATTGAACTACGATCATGTCATCCGCATGTGGCTTGTGTTAGTTTGGAATTGTACTCATAACCATTTCGAAGTGACAGAGAACACATCGTGGAACATCGTTCCAAGAGACCCTATCCCATACTACCTGTGGCAAAGAAGTCCCGCAGCTATGGGCTTTTTCCCTCTGATCTAGATCTGTCTTGGATGCCATTGGCACTGTCTTTGGAGGGTTTTTCCCTTCGCTATCTGGTCATCTCACTGTACATTATCATCATCTATCACAAACTGTCGGCTGGCTTTCAGAACCAGTGGCGACAACGTACGGGGGTCCGCCGTCTGCTCGGGTTCGGTAGATTTCACGAAGGTCACTGCTCCACTATCTCTACTTACATACACAGAGGCGATTTTATTTATTGCTCCTCTGTGCTCGTTGGCCGTTTGCTCTCGGTATCAAGAAGCACGAGGGTGGTTGGGAGAGATTATGTCTGTATATATGTCTCAACTAAAAGAATGAATCCTATCACATCATGTATCATCCTATCGCATCACGTATCATCCTATCACATGAGGTATTACCTCTGGAGGATTAGGTTAGATTTCCAGAATGCAGTGACTGACAGATGTAATTACGGAGACTGTCGAAGCGATTGGGCTATACAATAGATGTCTGATAGGTACGTGAAGAGAACCCCCAGAATCGAACTAACAACGGTGTGTAATCAACAACGTTGATGACCGAGACAGTTTTCTCCTGTCTTATTTCTGATGATACGTATAGTGGCATTTTTTCCCCGACCAAAAAGTGGCATGATATTCTAGATTTGACACAAGTGCATTGATATTTACTACGATTTCTAAGTATAAGGTAGCCATGTTAGCACAATCGATAGTAATGTCACAGATTAAGGGTAACATTTTTCCTATAGTCTAACTAGTTTCACTGAGCTTTTACAAACTTTCGCATAGACACTATGCTTTAGTAGGTATTGCTCTTACCATTATGAACCTTACCATAAATATTGTATTAGTGTTTTATTCAACAAGAAACCGTGTATATAATAAACAAAATTGAAATATACACAATACAAAATTGTCCAATAGTAATAGAACTATCCACTAATTTTTTACACTTCATACGTAAAATCATACAAGTAAAATTGGGTCGTTGGTTTGTCTCGTCTGAAAGGATTACTTGTTGAAGCGGGGTGCTAAGAAGTATGAACTTTTGTGATAGCACCACTCAACTTAATGAAAAGTTGCAATTTTAAATTGACATTAATATAATAGTAAAATAACATAGGTAAATTCACCAGTTGAAACATTAAACAATAGGAGGTTATAATACAACGACTTAGTTTCTAAACAGTAATATTTTATAACATAGTTACAGAGCTATGGAACATAGATTATAATACAACCGAGTTTCTAAGCAGTAGTAGTTTATAACACAGTAAGAGCTATGAATCATAGTAGATTATAATACGACTGAGTTTCTAAGCAGTAGCAGTTTGTAACACAGTAACAGAGTTACAAAACATAGTAGATTATATTTCATTACAACTAAATACGTTACTAAACATATTAGATACAAGATAACAAAATAGAGCTTATATAAAAAAGGAAATTACAGCTAGTGGTTACAGATAACGGTTCATTAAGGAATTCTTTAGTTCCACTTTTAAGGCTCTCCAATTTACAGGTATATCTAATATTCGACAAATATACATATGAATGTATTTTTTCCACGCAAAAAGTTTTCGTTTTTTTCCCCCCCAGAAACTCGAGGTATCCTCACTCAAGCCAAATAAAACAATCTAGCAGGATAGCCGGGTATGGGTTAATATGATCTCGTATATTCTAGGATAGCCAACTTTTCTTTTTTCTCCTGCCTTTTGCTTTTGAACTTCACTGGCTGCCAGTGCCTTCTAGAATCGACTACAAGGTCCTCATCTTCACTTAAGTCTCAATTGTTATGCTCCACCGTACTTGAATAAGGCCGTATCGTTTCAAAAGCCATCCCCATGTCTACGGTCATCTAACTGTCACCTTGCTGCTGTCGGCCCCTCACGCCTCGTCTCTACGTCTCGCCGATTGTTCTCCATTGTCGGCCCCTCTCTTTGGAACTCTCTACCTATAAATCTCCGCTCTGCACCTGATTTCTCAACCTTCAAGCATCTCCTAAAAACTCATCTTTTCACCTTAGCCTACAGGGAGTAATTGCTATGTGTAGTTTTACTTTTATTATCGCCATTTTTCCTTTCACGCGTTTACATTTGATTATAAAACTTTTTAAACCTTATTTTTAGTGATTATAACGTGATTGTGGTTGCCTATATTATTTTCTGGGATTGTGTGATTTTAGTCAACTATTGTAAAGCACATGTGATTGTAACAAATTTTCATTAATTCTTACAGAATATGTGCTATATAAATACAATATTACATTACATTACAACCGGGTATCGCAGGGGTCTGCCATTTGGCAGATATTGTCCTAGGGATGGTTTCTTCCAGATTTGTTCATGGTATCGTTATCGCAGCTAGGGGAAGTACCTTCTGCCGATGTTTGTATTTTTTTCTCAAAAGATGTTCTCAAGAATAGCTAAAGAGGTCCACACAGACCTGTATTTTTGTTTTAGTGTCGTGAGTAGTGGGTACCCTCAGTGGGCATTGTCAGGTCTTCTTGGCCTCTTGTCCTATTTGTAATGTATTGTCCAGTATTGTAATGGGTATTTTCGGATCTCTTTGGCCTCTTGTCCCGTTTCAGTATTATAATGTGTATTGTCGGGTCTCTTTGGCCTGTTGTTATCTCTTTTTATCTCTTTTTTTCTCTTTTCTTTTTTTTCTCTTTTCCCCTCTTTTTTTCCCCACTTTTTTTCTCTTTTCCCCTCTTTTTTCTCTTTTCCCCTCTTTTTTCTCTTTTCCCCTCTTTTTTCTCTTTTCCCCTCTTTTTTCTCTCTTTTTTTCAGGTGAGCGTCTTGAGGCCTCTTGCGCCTCTTGTATTTACATTATTACATGAGTCCCCATTTTGTTGGCCTAAGCATTGTTGGCCCTCATCTAAAATACAAAACTTCTCGTCGGCATCTTGGCATCTGTCTTAGTTACGATGTGGGGCAATTAGTGTAGTAGTTAGGTCATTGGACTTGAAGCCAGGAAATCATGCATTGATTAGTAGCCAGTATTACTCCATGTGGCGTTTTTCGGGCTGAAAGCGCCTTGAGTCTCATCTGTTCATTGGTGGGGGCGGTCTCGCGTTTGTTATATCTGGGGTGCAGTGTGGTTATGTAAGATCTTCTTCCGTTTGAAGTGACTGTACTACCTGGATGGTCTCTATGGCACCTACCTCTCCAGTATCTCATTGTGAACATAATCAACTACCATAGACTTAGTGCGAGGTGTGCTACATATGTAGGCTGTCGTAGGCTTTTGGAGCTCGTGTCGTGAATGGACAATGGTCATCTGTCTGCCCAGCGTGAGAGGCTTTTTAATTATGATGTTTCTCCCATCCTTTGTAATTGATGCCAATCCATTTGTCATGTTAACCACAAGCTAGTATTGTAAAGGGCCAGGAATGGCCTACACAACCACTACTTGGGTAATTAGTCTTTTTCTAATTCACTAACCAACCAGTCTACAATGTTCCCTTGGACTCATTTCTGATTATGTATGTATAAGTTGACATTTACTTCCCGCAGTTTACATTTACTCCCTGCAGTTTACATTTACTGCCTGAAGTTTACATTTACTGGCTGCAGTTTACATTCACTCTGCGCCACAGTTTACATTCACTCTGCGTCTTACCAAATGATTGTTTACACCCTTGCTACTATCAGAGAATTGAGAATAGAACACCAGCTAAAAATCCATAATTTCCCGCGTGGATATGAATGTTCCAACACCTGATGTGTAGTTTGGTGCTTTACAAGCCGAGCTGGTCTCAATCCCCCATTACGTACGTGACTAGCGTTATCACCGAGTCTCGATCAACTACCGTGATTTCGTCTCATCGCCAGACCTGGAGCACCGTCGGGAAGATGAACCGATCCCATCCACCATCGCCGAGGTCAGAGACCTGAAGCCATCGACGCTGTACAGATTCGAGATCAGCGCCGAGAACGAAGTCGGCCGTGGCCTGCCCCTCGTACGGTCGCACACGACCAAAGAGATCTGTGAGTGATACATTGAACCATTCAGTTATATGTAGTTGATGCGAGCAGACAGCTATGTGGATAGTATGCACTGTTACGACACCTAAATTATCTACTTCCTATGGATTCTTTTATCCTTTTTTCAAAGGGTGGGACTTCCCCTACTTAAAAACCTTATAATAATTACAACTCAGCAAAAAATACAAGATATTTCCGATATAAGTTCGTTAAGTCCAAATATATTCCAGAGAACAACCTATATGTGTGAACATATTTCAAAGGAATAGGAATATGGGGAGTCAATGTGTTTCTATGAATAGCTGGAGAGAAATGTACAGAAATAAACCTATACCTCGGATGGGACTCGAACCCACGACCTTCAGATCACCGGTGTGGTGCTCTACCAACAGAGCTACAAGGGCAGGCTTTCTCCTGTGCATTTAGGTATTTAATACTGTTTTTTAGAACCAATGATGAAGTCCACATATCATAGCCAGATACAAGACTACAACGACCCAGATGACGACGACAACCAGGACAACAACGACCAGGACGACCGGGATGACAATGACCAGGATGACAGCGACTGGGATGACGGCCAGGACGATGGCGACGGCAGCTTTAAAACTAAGGCCTCCATCGTCATCTTATTTATTACTGTATAAGTCCAATAATTCCTAAGACGTAATTGGTTTACAGTGACACTATAACATATCTCTAATATCTGATTATAATAATAGCTTGCTTGTAAACAAACTCAGCTAAAGCCTCTTGTCTTGTTTCAGTATCCTAATGGGTATTGTCGGGTCTCTTTGGCCTCTTGTCTTGTTCCAGTATCCTAATGGGTATTGTCGTGTCTCTTTGTCCTCTTGTCTAGTTTCAGTATCGTGATGAGTATTGTCGGGTCT